>PVKM010003614.1:0-56420 GCA_004027735.1 Carollia perspicillata | reverse complement strand
GGATAATTTTATATATATTTTAAACAATTTTTGATAATATTTATAATGAAACACATATTGCAAATCTAAGCAGATAAATCAGATATAGGAGGATTCATCTTAAAAAATGTTTAAAAAACTATCCATTCAAAAAGATTCAGATCTATACTCCTATTTCATAAAAGTCTTCTAACCTGAAATAAGGGTGGTAGAATAAAAAAAAAGTGTCTGAAAAATCTGGTTCTTTTTTTTTTTAGTCTATTATCCTGATTAATAGGCATATTTGCCTTTTTAAATACCTGATGTTTAAAATTTATTACTTTGATTAAAGGACTTTGGAGAGGGAAGAACAATTTAAATAGGTTGTAAATTATTAAAACTATACCATAAAAACCATTCTTCAACAGACAATATTTAATATTCCTAAGGTCAAAAAGTAGTAAGTGGCAGAGGTGAAATTCAAAGTTCTGTCTGAAGGCAAATTTTTTTATTTTTTTCACCTCATAATTCAAGTTAGCTTTCTAAATTGTTTTTCCCCATAAAATATAACTTTTAAAATTAAGAAAATTTAATTATTGGACAGTGTTAATCTTGTCCCTTAGGGAAAGTACTTAAATTATTTTAAAACCTCAAATTTTTCATCAGCATTTCAAAGCCATCCAATATTCCTAAAGAACTAAGCATAAGGAATAAATCAGGCAACATACATCACTTAATTGTTACAGAATTTTTTCTCAAAAGATAATACACTAGAGAGTGGACTGTGAACCAAGAAAAAAAATCTTCCTGTATAAATGTGAATGTTGAAAGTCTAAATCTAAAACAGGCTTTTTTGACTTCTTTTTCCCAAAGTCAAACCCAGTTACTATTATTTTTTAAGATTTGATTTACTTATTTTTAGAGAGAGGGAAAGGGAGGAAGAGAGGAAGAGAAACATCAATGTGTGGTTGCCTCTCATGCGCCCTCTACTGGGGACCTGGCCAGCAACCCAGGTATGTGCCCTGATTGAGAATTGAACCAGTGACCTTTCAGTTTGCAGGACAACGCCCAACACATTGGGCCATACCAGTCAGGGCTAAAAGATTTATTTTAACTAAACTTACTGGGGTGACATTGGTTAGTATGATTAAATAAGTTTCAAGTGTATAGTTCTGTGATACATCATCTACATATACTTACATTGTGTGCCCACCATCTAAAGTCAAATCTTCTTTTGTCACTATATATTTGATCCTCTTTAACCTTTATTACTCCTCCACTCCTCTTATTTCTGGTAATCACCATACTGTTGTCAGACTCTAGTTTTTGTTTATTTTTCTTACTTGTTCATTTGCTGTTTTCAGTTTTATATGAGTGAAACTATGTCTCCTACATATGAGTGAAACTATACTGTTCTTGACTTCTGTCTGACTTATTTTACTTAGCATGTCATTCTCCAGATCCATCCAGGTTGTTCCAAATCGCAGTATTTCATCTTTACTTATGGCTGAGTAGTATTCAATTGTACATATGTACCATATCTTTATCCAATTATCTTGCTAAGCATACTTCAGTTGCTTCCATGTCTTGACCACTGTGAATAATACTGCAATGAACATAGCAGCACACATATCTTTGTGAATAAATGCTTTCAAAATACTGGGGTAGATTTGCAGAAGAGGGTTGCTAGGTCATATGGTAATCTTGTTCTTTTGAGAAGCCTTAAAATTTTTGTTATGAATTTCATTATATTTTTATAATGATTTATATTATCTTCATATACTAGCATGAAGGCCCTAAGGCTTAAGACAAAGTTTTAATCCCTCACTACATGCCTTCCAGAATATAGAAACAGGCAACCACAGGTACTTTTCCTGATATAAACACAGAACAAAGAAATATGACTGATCTAATTAAACCATATACTATGGTTATGACTTTACTAAATTAACATGTCTCAAGTGGGATTCAGCATGCTGGACAGTGGGCAATGGTTCAAAAAACACCATAGGAGAAATTAAAATAAGTTTAGAGAAGTTAACTACTTACAAGTCCTGGAAAATTCCCTCAAAGGGCCTTAAGGTACTATATACCTTAAACAGCTACACAGGGATGTTGATGTAAAAGGTAGACACACAGAGAGAAGCCTGGCCTAGGTCACACACTTTTATTAAGAATTCATTGGTGGAATGCTTTGGGGTACCCAGACGAATACTGGATTGCTCAATTCAAAATATAAAGTTGGTGATATTAGATGCCAGGGCCCAAGTCACTGCATTCCAGGCAATCCCCTCTAAACTCCCAAAGACAAGTCTTTCAACATACGGGGTTTACCAGTAAAAGAATTGAGGGGTACAAATCCAGTCTGATGCAATCATTGAAAACATTCATCTCAAATGGCTTCTGGTGGTGGCCCTCTTTGCTTTCTCTTTCTCTGTGATATAAGCATGGAAGCATTGACATGACATGATGCTAGATGGAACATGATCAAGTTCTTGGCTTTGCTGGTGAGACTTGACAAATGATTATTGGTGACTCTTTCTCCTTGGGTCAATACAATAAATACAGTAAATAACCCTCAATACTGACTTAAACAAGGCATTGAAGGCCCATACCCGTCGTCAAATATGTGCTTCGGACAGGAGTCATTAAATCCACAATATCCCCATGCGGCTACTACTTAAGCTGGCTACTAACTAGTGGTGTTTCACCATTAACTAGTGACACCTCAATAGGCAGGTATCCCCTATTCAGGTTGTAATTCCCAGTATTACAGAGTTGATTAAGGACAGACAACTGGCTCAAGGGGCCTTCAGGATCATTGACTTAGCTAATATGTACTGTTTTGCTTCCACGTGGAGGAATCCTAGACCTAATTTGTTTTCATTTTTTAAGTGGCTCAGTACATGTTTACATGGCTACCAATGGTATATTTAAACAGCCCTGAAATTACACATAACCTCTCCTGCCAGGATTTAAATACCTTACAGTTGGAAAATTGTGTTTGGGGTAGTATATTGATGACATTATCCTGCGTTCCCTCTGAATAATCAGTATGGGCACATTTGCACACCTTGAACACCACGTACACCAACATGGCTGGACAATCACCCTTTCCAAGATTTAAGGCCCAGACTCATCTTTAACTTTCTGGGAGTCATCTGATCCTCTAAAGACTGAGAGATCCCCCAGCCATCAAACATCAGATTTTCACTATTAAACCACTCACTACACTCAGCCAAGTACAACACATAATAGTTTTTTTCCTGTTCTGAAGACAAAACATCCTTTATCGCTCACTAATTCTTCATCCTACACATGCAGTCACAAGTCTGCCACTTTGCACTGGGGCGAGGCCCAGCAGTGCTCTTTAGAAGCTGCCAAGAGGCAGTCCAATAAGACTTACCTTGAGTCTCACCTGGCTCCACATTCCAGTCCTTGGCCACAACTTACTACACCTCCTGGAGTCTCTGGACAAAATATGAGTCAACCTGACTTCCCAGTGGTTTTGGACTAAGTGCCTACCCCAGAGGCAACACAATATACTTCTCTTGAATGCCACCTTTTGGCATTCTATCAGGCTCTTTTAGAAACCAAAGCTCTAACCACCCTCCATATAGTACTACTCTTTGCCCGTTTGGCCTATAATGTGCTTGGTTAGGGCTGCTTCCCAGCAAAAGCTCAGCACAGCCACTGGTGAAATGAAAATTGTCCCTTTAAGAGATTAAATATGTCATCAAGCCTTTTAAAATTACAGGAGGATGTGACTTCCCTAATCTCAAACCTTTGCTGAGAGCCTTTTAAAATTGGTATCAGCACCTACCCCACTTTGCATCCCTGTGGCTACTCAGTGAACTCCTGGAGACCCATTGTCTAAGGTTAAGAAGGAGTAAATGTTATTTTCCAATGGCAGCCCCCAATTGTATACAACACAGGTAGCTGGAAGGCCCCAGCATTCCACCTGACCTCAGGCATTCCCAGCTGAGGAGGGCATTCCCAGCCCAGTTCAACTGGTGGAAGGTGAAGGTGCTCCCCTAGCCCGTAAGGAGGTCACTTAAAGGAACTTGTCACAGATCCACATTTCCACACATTCTTGGGCTATTATTAAAGGCCTCGTGGTTTGGCCTGACCAATGGCTGAGGGATAATGTTCTTGTACAAGGCAAGGCCATCTGGGGTGCCCATCTATGGAAGAAATGAGCAGAGTCCTTAGTTCCTATCATTATTGCTCAAACTTCTGCAGATATTAACAGTGCTACACCTGAAGCCATTTTCAATATCACAAACTTCCTCACTAAAGCCCATTCACACTGTGCTGGTACAGGCTCCTCAGAGTAGCAACCCATCCTAACAGCTTGCCAAAATGTGCCCTCACAATAGCTGGATCACTGGAGAGTCTTACCTTAATAACTTGGAGACCCCCTTCTCTTCTTGCAGTAGCCAGAGTTGTGACAGATGATTGCACTCTGCTTCCAGACTAAACGATGGAAGGCTATTTGGATGGGGACTTATTCCCTGGGAGGCTGACCACCCTCTGGCTGGAGAATTGGATTCATTGGCTCACATTTTCCTCATGCTTTGTTTTGAGATAACACTGTCACACTAACTGATAGCTATACAATTCCTTTTGGCAGCTTCTACCCAGAATTCCTCTTCAAAATGGGTAAGTTCTTTCCTACATAAATTTATCTTTGTCCTCTTTGTCTTCCCAGACATTGTTGATTCTGACTCAGGTACCCAGTTCACCTCTCAGGAGACTCAGCAATGGGCTTTCCAACATGTTTAATACTCTTTGAAACTCCCATCTGAGCCATTGCCCCCAGGTGGCTAGCCTCATTGAACTCCATAATTACCTACTAAAGACACACTACTTAAATTAATTTCAAGCAAATTATCCCTAAAAGGGACCAAACTCTTGGCCCAGGCCTTCATGTTTCTTAATTCTTGCATCCTAGGCCTGCATCCCCGCCTACTAACCATTACATGTCTCTTAAAATTCCACTTTCAGTCATCTCTGTCAATCCTGAAACTAGTACTCTCTAAGATAATGCTGATCTTATCATCCTCTGACTCCTCCTCTTCACTATCATTTTTCAATCATTTCACCATCTACTTCACTCTTGCCACATGATTGATGGAGGGCAAATAGTCCACTGTTATCTCTCATTGCTGAATGTCCCTTAAAGCAAAAGCCCACTGAGTTAATGACAGATCATGTCTTTGAAAACCCTAACCACAGCAAAGACTGTCTCCTAAAGGAGGTATCTCCATTCCAGTCCCTCTCCACAAATGTACTAGCTACAAAAACTACCTAATGAAACCAAATTCCCTGACTAATTTACAAAGAGTGGAAATCATTAACCAGAAACTAACCAATGGTGCAATTTCAATGTCTGAAAGAGGAAAAGCAACCCTCTACTTGGTAGACCTGATCCATGTTCGAAGATGAGAGCATGGCAACAAACTGGAAGTGGTGGCCTTGCCCCATGCTAAATAAGCCATGACTTTCTTAACAAGAGCAATCGCACACCACCACTAATTACCTTACAACTAACTCGGCCAAAAGGCACCTGACCTAAGCTCAACAAATGTCAGGGCTCCATATAGCTATAAGTATTCTGCTATACAGCTTTATGTGGCCTGGGTGATAATGTTATAGCAGATCCATTAGGCATAACCATCACCCAGAAGCAATATGGAACAATATCACTCCGGAATACAACTGCGCACAGGGTAGAAAAGCAGGGAGTGTTGGGAAGCCCTGTTGGAAGGGCTCAGGCCAGTGTGCTATCAAGTGTGGTGGCAAAGGGATTAAATCAGTTCACACGCAGTTATTTTTCTTGAAGAGAAGTCTACATAGTACTCATCCCATCCCCAATCTCTTTATATTAAGTTTTGTTACAAGTTAACTGTCCCTAGGATTGCCCACACATAAAACCCATGTAGTTATGGAGACTGAGCTTCCATGATTTGCCCATCTTCCTCAAGGGCTGTTTCTAGACATGCCTAAATAGAATCCATAAGACATCTCTTAGCCTGGGATATAACTGTACCCATGATTCTTATGTGCTTCAGATAAGATCCTCAGGGAGTAAAAAGGCAACCATCTGTTTCTTTGCCAAATGTGCTTCTGATGACCTTAAATTTTAAGAGCTCTTAAGAGCTCTTAAAATTTTGTTCTACTATTAGCAAGTGCCAAACAGGCAGGTTAATCCTCAGAGAAAGCTTCTAATTATATAGGACTAGCCTATCCTCAGACTATGACCAATGCCCAACTGGATAGCCACGAATGAGGGTCCCTTCCCCATGATGCCCGCCACTCTATAGGATCTCATCCCTGAGTAAGATGGACTCATCGCTGGAGAGGACATTGTTGCAGACATTTCTTCAGCCCCAGAGTTTCTCACTGAAGCTGACTCTGCCCCCTAATCCACAGATGACAACCCAAGGACAAATTACCATTTGGAGACCCCACCTCTCACCCAGATGGCCTCACAACCCAGTTCACTGAGAAGTTGGTGAAATATCACAATGACAACTGAGACGCTCTGTAAATAGTGGATTAAATGTACTTTCCTAATGAAATCAGGGAATCAATTGGACTGTTATTCCCCTAAATTTGTCTTTGTTTGCCTGATACCCCTACACTATAGCAACATGCCTGTCAAACTATGAGAATGTCCTCTGACAACTGCAGGGCAGCATTATGTCATATTTCCCAATTAGGACAAGCCAAAATGAGCAATCGGAAGCAGGCAGCTCCCCTACATAAAAACACCAACTCCCCATTTCAATTGTTTATCCTCATCTAACTCTCTCTGACATTCTGCTTCTGTGTGCTTGCATGGAAATACCCAACCATAACTTCTGCTTGTTTCCTGCTTTTTCTGTTTACACCATGGGTTTCCCTTCACTGACAAGTGTTAGTTACATATCAATTACACCTGCCTTCAGTCCTTCCCCTTCAAAACCATGATCCCATGCTGTGACCATCCCCACCCCAGTAATGACCTCCTCAACCTCACTTCCTACCAGGCTTTGCAGACTCAGGCAAGACACTTCACAAACAGCGCTCATACTTATATTCAATGGGCTGAGAGGGCTACACACACATTGAAAATTAGAGGTTGCTAAACAATTATTTTGAATTTTTTGTCAGGCAGGTGGCGGATGTCCATTTCTTTAAGGTCAGTTTTTGGTACTTTATTTTGTTTCTTTGATGGTATTATGTTTCCTGGCTTATTGGTGGTCCTTATCTGTAAATTCAAAGAAGGAATCAGCTATTCCCTTCTCTACCAACTGCTTCAGCAGTTAAGGTACTTCACTGGTTAGCTCATCCAGAAATTTTGGGTAACCATCCGGTAGTGTCCACTGAAAGAGTTCTCAGCAGGCTGCCCTGGTGCCTGGGTCAGCAGGTGGGCAGGTATTGTACCTGGGTCCAAGGGCCAGATGTTCAGTTCTTAGGGGCAAGCCTGGAGCCTGGACCCATGTGGGTGGGCCTGGCACTTGGGGCATCCTTGGAGTCTGCATTTGCATAGGTCAGACAGGAGTCTGAGTCTGTGGGTGGGATGCTGGCCTGGAACCTGCAACCAAGAGGGCCAGCCTTCAGGCTGGGTCCATGGGTATTGGCCTAAAGCTTGGCTCTTAGGGCTGACCTAGAGCCAGGAATAATGCTTGGCCTGGCACTGGAGTTCATTGGAGCAGGCCTGATGCTGTAATTCGCAGCAAAGTCCATGACTCATTCCAGTCTCCCTTACCCATGCCCAGGGTAAGATATCTTTTCTGGTGCTACACTGCCCAGGATTGAAGTAGGGACACCACAGGTAGTATAACACTGTGTTTCCTACCCTCTGTAATGCATCTTTTTCTTATTTCTGTTCTTTGACTAGGTGCTGTAATCACTCACCTAGATTCCTTAGGTCCTTGTGAAGGCATTACATGTGAATAGTTGCTCATATTCATGTTTCTGCAAGGGCATTGTGCTGGAAACCTCTATTTCACCATCTTGCTGACATCACTCCTCACCTGACTTTTTTACTGATTTTAGAGAAAGAACAATGAAAAGGGAGAGGGGAGAGAGAGAGAATGCTTTGTTGTTCACTTATTTACAGCTTCATTTGTTATTTCTTGTATATGCTCTGAGAGAGGATCACACCCACAACCTTAGGATCTGGATGAAGCTTTGAACAACTGAGCTACCAGCCAGGGCCTCGCCCAATTTGCTTTAAATTGCTTGTTAGATAATTCCAACTTCTATGTCATATCAAGAGCTTTTGCGCTAGAGGTTGTAGGGGTTGTTCTTTGCTTTTCAGATGCCTCTTAATATTTTCTTTATATCTGGACATATTGTGTAGAACTGTAGAAACAGAAGTAAACAGGTCTTATGCCAGGAAGTGAGCACACTTTTCCTTGGGCTAGAGCTTTAGTGTAGTCGTTAGTGTTATTCTGGTTAAGAAATAGACCAACTTTAAGATTTGTTGTTGCTACGGTTATTCACACTGCAGCAAAGTTTCCAACTTCCTACAGACATTTATTGTATCTAAGGTGAAATGAGACTTACCAGATTAATTTTGGTTGAATCCTGAGTTTTATATCTTTCCTTTCCTCTGTGCCTCTGAATCAGTGTTTTTGCACACTCTTCCTCATCTCCTGCCCCTCTCTCATCTGTATTCTGCTGTTACTTGTTGTTAAAGGCTGCTTGACAGTGGAGAGTCCTCATTCCTCTGCCCCTCCCCTGGCTACCACAATCATGCGCTTGGCATGTAATACTGCTCTTCTTTCAAGAACAGATTTTTAGACCCTTTCTTTATCCTACCACTTGCTGAAATAAGGGCTTATCAAGATTAAGGTCATTAGTTCTGCTGTATGCCCCATGCCAGACAAAAGCTTTTTTTGCCTCATGGATACAACAGAAAAGTATTTCATCAGTGTTTCTTTCCCCTCCTGCACAGGTGCGGCTCCCCTCCCTAGGTCTGCACCATAAGAGACACTTCTTGCAGCTCTGTCAGAACCTTCTAGTAAGTGCCTGGCAGGGTTCCTGGAGAAGTGCCTGGAAGAGGGCGCAGACTTCTCCAACTTTCACACAGTCCTTCCAGTCCGCACTCTGCCTTCACCAGTCTGTCAGCTCTTCTAGCTAAACTGTACTCACCAGTGTCAGTTTCATGTCCCCAGGCTCCTCTCTCCGTGAATACATGTCTCTTCAATTTGGGGGTTGGTACTTGCTCTATAAACACAGTGATCTAATGTATTTGAAAAGGCATGAATTTGAGTAAAAGACAGAAAACTGTACTTGAATAACAATTAAAATAAAAAAAATAAAAAAGAAAAGGCATGAATTTGAATTTAGCCAAGCTCTTTTTTTATTATAATGATGGAAAGATTCTACTTACAGCTCTCTACATCATGAAGTTGAAGCTTGAATCTTTATTAGTTTTTTTGGAGTACAAATGATTTGGTGTTTTTATTAAACTATACATAAATATGAGTCTATAAATGCATCAACCCAGAAGTTAATAAACCAAATATTGCTTATTGCTATTTAATAAGTCAAAACTAAAAGAACTTGAAAGACCATTATATCTGTAAGTAAAATAATATTTTTATAATTAAAAAGCTAGCTCTCTAGGTTATTAAAAGACAGTATATATTCTACCAATATTTAATTTGAGGCATCTTTCAATATTAAAAGTTGTCGAAGTAAGAAAACAAACAAAAAGAAAATATAGAGATCCATACTCATGAACAAAAGCAGAATTAAAGGTTCAACATGTCGGGCTGAGTTTGTTATTGCATTTCAGCACTTAATTGACTTCTGAAGTTTCTGGCGGGCAAGGCAGAAATCTAAGCTTGTTATCAGTCAAGTAGGTTCTGTTTGAATACCACTTCCATGGTGTGATAGACACTTTCCCTTCCCTAGGATCTCAGGTATACCTTAGCAGTATATAATTTTGGTAATAAAACCTTCCCATACCCTGATGAAATCAGAGACCTAAAGGGAAATTCTTTCTAATTGCATAGAGATGATTTCCTAATCCTTCTTAAGGGAATACCACCCTAATAAAGGTGGTAATTTATATATATATATATACACTTTATATATATATATTACATATAATATATAATATATATTATATATTATATTATATATTATACATTATATATTATATTATGCATTATTATATTATATATTATATAATATATGTTGGATATTATATAATATATTATATATTATAATATATTATATGATATGTATATATTATATATTATAATTATATATAATTATATATATACTTAAATATTACACTCCTTCAGAGCAGTATCTTGTTCATCAAAATAAGATCTTTGAAAAATTCTACAGAATGTTTTATTAATTAAACAAGCACCCAAAATTCCTGACAATCTTGCTGCCTGGTGTTACAAAAAAGAACTCAAGGTGAAAGATTACTCAGATTAAAAAATGCATTATAAAATCTACATTTATTTTATGTTTTATATATATGATATATACACATTTAAGTTATACAATTAAAATACGAACTAGGTAATTTTGTAGTCTAATAGTAAAATCATTATGCACTTGACTTTATGGCCTGGCTAAGTTTGTGTGTATAGCTGTGGGTTGGTACATGTGTGTGCTTGTATGTGTGTGTAGCTTTTATAACTGAAGCCAATATGCAATAATACAAAAGTTTTACAGATATAATGTACCACAGATAATTGTTTTAGTTTTAAAAGCCTCTTGATTCAAAATACACTGAAAATGTATGGAGATGGGGATTTTAGGTAAAATTTGACTCCTCAAAACAGTACATGATTATAGAGGAAAAATAGCAAGTAAGGAAGAAGAGAATGCAACAAAAAGATATAGAAGTGAGTCTAATTTTGTCACTTGGCTGTGAACAAAGAAAGTAAAAAGTTTTAAAATATGTAAAAATCACCCTTTAATTTACAACAATGTAACATAAGGTGAGTTGTACCCTCAAGACACTATAATATTAAGCTTTTAAAATAAATTCTACTAGGCAATTTATTTATTTGTTGTTTCTTTGTTTTACTGAGGTATGATTAACATAACATTAGATTAGGTTCAGGCATATGGTGTTGTGATTCCATATTTGTATATTTTAATCATAATAAATGCAGTTAACATCCATTACTATAGTTATGATTTTTTTCTTGTGATGATAACTTTCAAGTTTCATTCTCCTAGCTACTTTTAAATATACAACAGAGTATTATTAACTATAGTCACTATGACTACTTTACATCTCTATGACATTTATTTATTCCTCAAAATTTATACTTTTGACTCTCTACACCCATTTTACCCATTCTCCCACACCTTTTCCTAGGTAGCCAGCAATCTGTACTTTGTACCTATGAGTTCATTTTTGCTGTTGCTGGGGGGTGTTTGTTTTTTATATTCCACATATAATTGAGATCATACCGAATTTATCGTTTTCCGTCTGACTTATTCCATTTAGCACAGTGTCTCCAAGGTCCATCCATGTTGTCACAAATGACAAGATTTTATTCTTTTAATGCCTGAATAATGTTCTAATGCCTATATATCATTACATCTTTGTTTATCCATCAATGGATATTTATGTTATTTCCATGTTTTGGCTATTGTGAATATTCTGAATTGAATGAATATGGGGATGCAGAAATCTTTTAATTTTAGTGTTTTATTTTCTTCACATAAATACCCAAAAGTAGAATTGCTGGATCATATGGAAGTTCTATTATTAATGTTTGAGGAACTGCCATACAGTTTCCCATAGTGGCTGCACTGAATTATTTAAAGACCAGGAAAACTGTTCATTTTTGAAGTAATGAGTAACTGATAATTTAGAAAAAAATTAGATGGAAGTGGACTTTTGATAAACCACTATCGTGTTTTAATGACCAAAGCTTTATGCTTTGGTTGTTTTATCATATTCTGAATGTATTAGAATTTGAACAGGAAGATGTCTTCCTCATTTATTTCACCAAAAATTCAGTTCTATTATAAGAGGATAAGATTAATAATTATCATTTTAGTCACTGCTAATTTAAAATCAACTTATACTTTGGTAATATGTAATTTTTATATATTTTATCAATGTTTCAGAAACCTTTGGAACATGCCTTAAATAAAAACTCAAAATGCAAGAGCAACATTAGTAATAAATATTTGTTGTCATAGTAATACAATCCTGTTTTCTGAACAGCTGAGATTTATTTATTTATTTATTTATTTATTTATTTATTTATTTATAGAGAAGGGAAGGGAAGGAAGGAGTAAGAGAGGGAAACATCAATGTGTGGTTGCCTCTCATGCGCCTCCTACTGGGGACCTGGCCCAAAACCTAGGCGTGTCCTCTGACTGGGGATCAAATCAGCAACCCTTTGGTTCACAAGCCAGTGCTCAATCCACTGAGCCACACAAGCCAGGCCTTTAGATGTTTTGCTTCCAAAAATTGTTTGATATTCATAGAACAGACTTCACTTTCACTTTTGAGTTTTAGAAGGGAAAAAATTGTTTTCCTTCTGCTACTTTGTTAAAAATGAAGAGCTACATTTTATCTTTATTTTAAATATTAAGAATTACAGTGATTTGGTAGTTTCACTGACTGTTGCAAGTTGGTAAAGCACATTTTGATTTTATAAAAATTATGTTCCTGAAGAAC
The DNA here is from genome assembly GCA_004027735.1 of Carollia perspicillata. Classification (NCBI taxonomy): domain Eukaryota; kingdom Metazoa; phylum Chordata; class Mammalia; order Chiroptera; family Phyllostomidae; genus Carollia; species Carollia perspicillata. The sequence continues at coordinate 43,792 of PVKM010003614.1, read as the reverse complement.
ACATATTTTATATAAAAATTACTGATTAAATCTTTAAGTTTTAATCACTACTTTTCACAGTATCAGGAAAAGGGCATTTTTCTCCTTTATTCTTATACTACCTATTAAATGCATTAGTTTTTTCAGTGATTGCCAAAAAGAATGTTTATTTTCCCCAATTTTAGTAGCCACTTTAAACAATATAGTAAGCATTTAAATAGAAATTGCATATAAATTTTTATCCTATTACTAAGATGTTACTATGTGGCTATTGGCCTATGGCTTTGAATCTATTTGTCCTCTTCAACTATGAAGTATAATATCCATGTATTAACAGCTGTTAACATTACTATGATATATGGGTATCAGATTTAATGAAACTTTGTGATTAATGATACTATAATAGTTTAATTAAAATAAATGAGTAAAAAGTGGAAAAGATGAAATATAGCATTAGGATATATAAGTCATGGTCAGTTAAACAAATGATCTTAATACAAATTAAAGTATTTAAAATAAAAGTAATTGACCTCAAAAGAAATTTGACCATGAAACAACAAAAATTATCATTTGTCAATACATTATCCATTACTTCAACAAAAGTCCATTAAGCACCTACTCTGTACCTGCTAAATGATAACGAGAGAGAAGATGGAAATATGTTGCATTACATTACATTAATTATATATATTATATTATATTATATTATATTATATTATATTATATTATATTATAAAATGTAATAATATATGAGAAAAGACATTGTCTCAGGCAGCTCATGTTGTAACAAATGACCAAAAACTGGGTGGCTTAAACAACAAACATTTACTTCACATAGTTTTTAAGGCAGGGAAATCCAAGATCAAGGTTCTGGCAGAGCTGCTGTCCAGTGTGAGCCAGTTTCCCAGCTTGCAGATGACCTTCTTCTTGCTGTAACCTCACATGACAGAGAACAGGGGAAAAGCAAGCTGTCTGGTGTTGCTTCTTATAAACTCACTAATCTCACTCATTTGGGCCTCACCCTGGTCACCTAATTATTTTCTAATGGCCTACCTCCAGATACTGTCCCACTGGTTATTAGGCCTTGACATATAAATTTGAGGAGGATGGAGACAAAATTATTTATTTAATAGTATACATATACAGAATATAAAAGTAGATAAGCACAATGATAATAATAGGAATAAAATGCTATGGAGTGAAATTGTTAGCAAAGTCTTATGAATTTGGGAAATTAACAAAAGCTATATGGAATTAGAGGCATGAAGTATTATTATTCAAGTTTTAAAATGGTAATTGTAACAAAAGGAGGAAACTAGAATAATTTAATATCAAATTTTTTAATTAAAACTATTTCTTTCACTTCTCAAATATTTCAGAGTCCTCTCATAGCTTGCTTTGAAGGGCAGGAAAGAAATTAGAAATTAAGAATGAATTTCTCTCCAAGAATAACAAAAAGTCCCTATAAATTCATTTGTGTTGCCTCCTGTTGTTTTGAAGAACAGGAATGTAAGTAGAGACTCTGTTGACCTGAGATCTTCAGAATAATTACCTGGCCTTAAAATTTTTCTTTATTGTGACTACTAAGTATTTGTGTGGATCAGCATATGTGTATGTGCTCATGTGCACAATTTATGATACTGATAGGAGTTCAAACTGATTATATCAATATACTGATTTCTTCTAAATTGGAATCATATATACATTTCAAAGGAAAAAAGTTGTTGGGGAATTTTTTCTTCCTGTATTTCTTTCTTGCCTCCATTCTTTTCTCATTCCTTCTTTATTCAAATAGATACTAATTTTCTACTAGGTAGAAAATATTCATTTCTAGAAAAGGTTAAAAATATCTTCATATGCATAACAAAAAACAGCAACAGCAGCAACAGAGAGATATGTAGATAGAGCAGCGATTTTCAACCCTTTTCCCCTCATGGCACACATAAACTAATTACTAAAATTCTATGGCACAGAAAACATATTTTTTACAATCAGACAAAAATATGTATAATTTTGATTCATTTACACCAGACAGCTATTGCTACTTTGACTGTTGTCATTTTTTTTTAATTTGACAACCTAAGGGAAAAGAGTTCAGTATCCTTGATTAAATAGTTAGATATTGCATGTTCTAAAAATTCTTGCACGCACCAGTGTGCCTCTTGTTGCACACTGCTTGAAAATCATTGAGATAGATGATACCTAGGTAGATAGACAAATTGACAGATGTATGCAGATATATGCACACACACCTTAACACATATGTACACACACACCACATACTTCACACTATACACACAGTTATAGTAGTCAACACTCATCATTCTTTTTCTGGCCACATCAAACTCCGTTAGTGATTATTATAAATTCTCTGTATAGTATCTTATACTCATTAATACAGTCAATATGTTTATTAAATTCAAGAGTACAATATGTACTGCAATCTGGATATAGCAGTGAACAAAATACGATAGTCTCAGACCCATTTTTTTATTCCAATAGACATGAGAGAGATAGTAACTAGTAAAATTATAAATATATCAGCTACTCACAAATACTATGAAGAAAAATAAATAGAGATTAAAATAAGAGTATGTTGGTGCTATTTTACATGAAGAGGTCAGAGAAGTCCTCTCTACAAAAAGATTTGACTAAAATGAGAGAATGGGCCATACAGTCTTCAAGAAGCAGGACTATTTCAACACGAGGAAGCATCAAGTGCAAAGGCCTTGAACATAATTGTGCTCAGTGAATGTGAAGAACAGTAAAAGGACAAATCTGTGTGAGAGAGAGGCTGCAAGAGAAACTACCAGTAACTGAGACTGGACAGGTGATTAGAAACCATGGTAAGAAATTCAGATTTATACTTAGATGGGTAATCACTGGAGGGGTTCATCCTTTTAAATGATCTCTGGATATGGGGAGCACATAATGTAGGGGGATTTGAACAGAAAGGAATCAAGGAAGTGGTAATTTTGTGAAAGACAGGTGAGAAGTTTGGTGGCACAGACTATGATAGCAGCACTGGAGATGGTAAGTATATCATACAACCAGAAAAGTTAGTAAATCGCGAATATATAGTTTGATCACATTAAGAAATGAACATATTCCCCAGGATAAATATAACCCCAAAAGAAAACACTCTGCCAGCCTCCAGAGGATCACCAGAAGAGACCACTTCCTCACGATTCCAATTTGAACACGGTAGGTTCCTGGTGTTCATTCTTCTTCTACTTAGTATTTTCTTTCTGAGATTCATCTATTTTATTGCACGCAGCATAGTTTATTTATTCCCATTACAGGATGATACTTAATTTTATATTTCTGATAGCCATTTAGACTATTTTCAGTTTATGAAACTTTTGTACATATTTTTTGTTTCATAACCACTCATGCCTATGATGTGTATTCTAGGCATAGAATTGCTAATACTAAATTATGTGTCTGTTCATCCTTACTACAAACTGACAATTTTCCAAAATGATTGTACCAAATTATACTTCTACTAATAATTCATGAGTTCTGGTTGCATAACATCCTCACTGAAAATATGTATTCTGTGTTTTTTCTTTTTAGCAATTCAGGTGGATCTGTGAATTAGTAGCAAATTATAATTTAATTTACATTTTCCTGAATTTTAATGAAACAGGCAAGATTTTATTTTTATAGGCCATTTGATTTCCTTCATTGTGAAAAGCTCATTAAAATAGTTTGCCCAGTACTACATTGTGTTGTCTATACTTTTCTTTAGAATTATATGGATTTTTAAACAAATTTGTAAAATATGTTTAATTGGATTTTTTTTCCCTGTGGCTCACATTAATTTATGTCCTTCAATGAACAGTTTCTCTTAATTTTAATTTTAATGATGTCCATATTATCAATTATTTCCTTTATGCCTAATGCTTTTTGCACTCTTATTTTAAAAACCCTTTGCCTACCCTAAGGTTAGAAGTGCATTCTCTTATTTCTTTTGAAATTATGTGATTATTTTCATATTTTGAAATTACATTTTGAGCATTGTAAAGTGGAAGTCACAATTCACTCTTTTCTATATGCTATGTAGTTGAAACAGCACTATTTATTAACAAACCATCTCTCTGTCAGTGTATCCCATAAATCAGATACTAGGTTACAGCATATGACGGACTGTCCCTAGGCTCTGTTTTTGGTTTGACTGTTCTTTTCTGGTCTCTGTATATTTTCTTATGCCAATGCTCCACTGTCTTAACTCAGTTACTTGAATAATCAGTCTTGATATCTCTTACATCCTTCAGCATTGCTCTTCTCCAAGACTAGCCTCACTGCTCTTGCTCAGATACATTTTTAAAATAAATTAGATGGTTACATTGTTGGCAACCTAATTGAGAAGAGTCTTTAATTCAAATTAATTAATTAATTATTTTTTATGTTTGAGAGTAAAATGTTGAAAAAATAATTAAGTGTTGATAAAATTATTCAACCTTTAAAATTTTGACATTACACAAATATTACGCTAGACTTAAAAATTAGATATTAAACATGTGTCATCAAATGTCTGTGCATTTTTCATACACATTTAATTTCCTTCCTTTGTTTTTATGACTTTTTATTTTGTTTTTTTAGTACAGTTTTTTCAATTTTTATTATATTTTTTCCATTATCATTTAGTTACCTAATCCCCCCGCCAAGTAATCACCACACTGCTGTCCATGTCCATGAGTGCTTTCCTTTTCTGGTCAATGCGTTTACACCCAAACCTTTTCCCCAGCACTACCCCATAGACTGCTATCTTGCTCTCCACCTTTAAGTTTATCTCCACTTTCTCTGTTCATTTGGTTTGTTCATTAGATTCCACATGTGAGTGAACTCATATGGTATTTGTCTTTCTCTGACTGGCTTATTTCACTTAGCATAATGCTCTCCATGTCCATCCATACTAATTCAAAGTAAATTTATTTTTATGGCTGAGTAGTATTCCATTGGGTAAATGTCCCATAGTTGTTTTATTTTTTTCATCTACTGATGGACATAGGCTGCTTCCATGTCTTGGCGACTATAAATAATGCTACAATGAACAAAGGGTGCTCATGTTCTTTCAAATTAGTGGTTTGAAATGGTATCTCAGTGTGGTTTTAATCTGCACTACTCTGATGATTAGTAACATTGAACATCTTTTCATGTGTCTATTGACCATCTATATGTTCTCTTTGGAGAAGTGTCTAGTCAGGTCCTTTGCCCATTTTCTGATTGAGTTGTTTGTACTTTGGTGTTGAGTTTTGTAAGTTCTTTATGTATTATGGATAATAACCCCTCATCAGATGTATCAGTGAATATGTTCTCTGATTCTCTAAGTTGTCTTTTTATTTTGTTGACTTTTCTTCACAGTCAATCTTTACCTTTTGCTTTGATATAGTTCCATTTATTTATTTTTTCTTTTGTTTCCCTTGCCTGAGGAGATATATCTGATAAAATATTGCTAAAGCAATGTCCAAGATATTGCTAAGTTTCCTTCTATGAGTTTTATGGTTTCAAGTCTAACATTTAAGTCTTTGATCCATTTTGAATTTATTCTTGTGTGTGGCGTAAGAAGGTGTCTAGTTCCATTTTTCTCTATGTATCTGTCCAATTTGCCACAAACCGTTTATTAAATAAACTATCTTTAGCTCATTGTATGTGCTTTCTTCCTTTGTTAAATATTAATTGACTACAGAGGTGTGGGTTTATTTCTGGGTTCTCTATGCTATTCCATTTACTTATATGTCTGTTTTTTTTTTGTGTGTGCCAGTACCATGCTGTTTTGATTACTATAGTCTTATAGTATAGTTTGATATTAAATAGTGTGATTCTTCCTACTTTGTTGTTCTTTCTCAGGATCTCTGTTGCTATGCAGAGATTTTTGTGGTTCTATATACATTCTTGAAATAATTTTCTAGTTCTGTGAAATAGGTCATTGGAATCCATGTAAGAATTGCACTGAATCTGAAATTTGCAACCCTCTAATCATACAGTTGTTTGCTGTGACAAAAAGTTTCCATTTTAGGGGTTTTCCAAAATGACCTCATTAATATATACTCTGGTGTGGCTGAAAGGAGATTGTTATGAATAACAAAACACATTCAACTCACCTTTGTACTTTGGAGCTATTACAGGAACTAGGGCTCTAACTGAATAATTTAACAGAAGATGCCTTTGGGCTCTCATACAGAAAATGACAAAAGTTGTAGGAGTTATGTACTGGGAACATTGGACAATGATCAAATATATATTTCTTATTATAAATCAAAGAATTGAAATATAAATAATGTTGGGCTTATGCCATAGAATATTAGATGCCCAACTTTTCTTTAAATCATTTGCAGTATTAAAAGTTGCCAAGATTTTGAATTCAGATTTATAATTTAATTTTCTTCAGAAAATTAATAACACAAAGTCTTTCTAAAGATCAAATCCCAGTAAGAAATTAAAATAAATATTTTCTGTGTTTTAGTAAACTAAATAAATCTTGTTTTTAGCTCTAAGTTTATAACTTCCTTTGAGAGATCAGCCGGAGACTAATCAGGGAATGAAAACGATGCTTATCTAGTTGTTCTAGCCAAAATATTTGGAATTATCTCTGATTTACTTGTTTATGTTCTTATCTAATTAATCAGTACATTTATGCAGCTCTACCGATGTAATACATACATAGTCTGTCTTCCTCCTATCACTTTCATCTTTACCAGTCAAAAGTGTAGCCGCCTAGACTCTGGCAAACACCTCCTAATTGGTCCTTCTCCTTGATTCATCTCTAGGAAAAGTTTATTTTCCACAACATATGAAAGGCTTTCAAAATCATAAGTCAGCTCATGTGAAAACCTCACTCAAAACTCACAATGATAAACTTTATAATACACGTAGATTCAAATCCAAAATGCTTGTAAGAGATTGGAATGCTTGGTGTCTCTTTTTGGGCCTGGGTTTCTCCCAGGGCCTTCGGGCTGATAATGCCTCCTTTAGACATGCTAATCATTAGACAAGCTTTGCTTGCTGTCTAGTTATTACAAAAATACCCGCTCTCATTTTCCCTTCATGTGGTTTGAAAGAAGACTGAACTTGGTGCTAAGCTTCAAATGAATGTGAGGACCTGCAACTGTCCTTTTTTTCTCAACTGGCACCTTTGCAATCGATAGAACTTTTCTTATTCCAAACTCTGGTGTTTTTATATTGGCCTCTTTGAAGTGTCTGGCTCACAAACTTTTGAATAGGTAACATCTTGAACTTGAATCCCCATTAAATTGCTTCCTACATTGAAACTAATAAACAGTAAGTAAACATTATATAAAATTTAACATATCCCATTAATTCAATAAAAATTCACTAAGTTCAAACATAAAATGTATTGGAGATTCATATATCCACTTTCTGCTTTCCATGAGCTGTTGTTACTCAAACAGAGGAGGCAAATGAGAAGTGTATAACTTACTGAGATAGAGCAAAACACATGGTTACAGATGAAACCCAGCAGGAGCTGCCCCTCATCTGGATTGTAGGTCAGAATAGATCTCTGGGAGGATGATACTTACATTGATTAAGAAAGAAACTTCTCAAATTGTTTTTTCTCCAAAACTAATTTCTCAATTTTCAGACAGCTAAGATTTATATAGGCTTGAAATTTTATTTTCTAAGCTATGATTAAAAATATTAGAATATATCAGGCAGAGATTGGCCAAAGATCTAGATAACTTACCCAGCATTAATACTAAATTACAAATCGTGAATCATTGTGCATAAGTTCCTGAGCAGCAGGATATCTGCACAACAATAACATTACCTAAACCTCATTCAGTGCTGTCAGTGGAGAAAGAAAATGTGTCATTTGGAGGATAAAAAACAGCTTTGCTGGAGACAAGATGAATCACATTTGCTATTTCTTGCTAGGACAAAGCCTATCGTGTTGCCATCAGAAGAAATTTGTTTGACAAGCATGTGTCTTACTTGTGATTTTTTTTAAATCAAAAATGTTTTCTAAGATGCTGTGAGTCCTAATACAGATTCTTAAATTATTGTCAAAATCTGAGAATTTTAAATGTACATGAAATATCAAAATATGTTTATAAATCAATTTTTTAGCATTAGTCACTATATTCGGCTGAACAAAACTGACAAGATAATAGCATAAATGAAAGAAAATAAGTTGAGAATATTAATTTTGTGGAGGAAGCATTTAGATAGGCATGAGCTGAGCAGGAACAACAGGCCAGGGACGGAACGTCACCAGGGCAGACAATTTGGGTGCCTAGTAATGAGCAAAACTAGAGAAAGCAACTATTGTAAGCTAAAACTTCACCCCCAGGATGACCTTTGCAACACGAGCATGTCATTAGTCATGTAGTTTAGACCCCCTTAGAGGAGGAACAAGGGGGCTAGAGAGTAGTTTCATCTGACTCCCATACAAGCCCTTGCAGGACCACTCCCTTAAGCATTAGACCCTCAGGACAATGAGGTTCTGATCACCATCAAAGTATCTTAGAAACAAGATCTGGAATATGTTGACCACAGATACAGAGTTTTGGACAAAGTAGAGATAATGTCTAGGCCTCAGTTGTGCTTCAGCTGTAGGCTCGTAAAAGCAGCAAAACCAGATGAAGTGAACTTCGGCTGAATCAGGACCAGAGGCAATAACTAGTGTCCTCCAGTGCCAACCAATCAGTAGAGACCTTAACACTGAAAGGGTACCCTGAAAAGCTGATAAATAGTTTGTTAAGATCCTCCCCTGAGGCCACCTCTGAAATTCCTATAATTAGAAAACACATAATAACCTGTAAGGCAAAGGGACACAGTGTCGTCTCTCACACCTTCTCTCTCTCTCTAGAGCAGTGGTGCTAAAGTTATTTCAGTCCCTTGAAGGCAACCTTGAGGCTGATGTGGCCTCCGGTGAAAATGAGTTTGGCACCCCTGCTCTAGAGCCTGCCTGAACCACCTCGGCCCCTGCCTCCTCAGGCAGGTGTCCTTTGCTTTCTTTCTTGTAAACTACAAGGGCCCTTTTTTTGCCTCTGTAATTTATTCCTTAAGTCCACATAGCCCACCTGGCTAATGTTTCATGCCTCTATAACTTTCTGAAAGCCTAAACTGCTTGCATTAGAATGATTGGCTCTGAATTCTTTCTTAGCCAAACTTGAGCACCAAGGTCTAATTCTGCTGTGAACAGATTCAAGGACATATTTCTGTGTAGATAACTAAGCTTCAGGTTTGGCATAAATAGAAATCACTACTATTGAAGATAATAAAAAAGAATCAAAGTATATGAATTTTTTACACAAGTAATGTAGTATTAAAATAGAAAAAGGAAGGGAGTGTGGAGAGAAAAACAGAAGTTTTTTTTTTTTTTTACTTATATAAAACTTAAATATAATTTCTCCACTCAGAATAACAGTTGAATAAACCCCTACAAAAGTAAGGATTTTGACATTGTTGTAATTAATGATGTAATGCAAGATAGTTAAGACATACTTTAGATTTTTAGCCCTAAATGCATGTTCTCAGAGACTAAAATAATATTGAGATGTTCAAAACAGCTCTCTTGTATTTTATGTTGTGTTGGCCCTCAGAGAGAGGCCTACTTTTAAAAATCTAATAAATACTCTCTAAAATTATAGGGCATAGTCCTACCTCACACACACACACACACAAATTCTTTTGACAGGCAAGGGTTTAATTTAATACATAATATATTTAACAGGTAAAGTATAAGTCTTCAGGGACAAATTTTAACCTCATGTGTATATGGAAGACATTTAGGAAAAATGAGTGAACTTCCTTAGATGGTCCAAGCCACTACCTTAAGTACCAGCTTCATTTTAAAGACTGAAGAAAGATGTGTGTTTGGGACAAGAGGAAGGCAATTTACAGGAAGGTTAGAAGAGGAAATGTTTGGTAGACAAGGTTTGTCTTGTCATAAAGATAACTCTCCCAGGTGAAAAGTTGTGTCTGGCAATAGCTCATGTCCTGGTATAAATTCCCTTTCTAATGTAAATTGTCTTTATAAATGTAGATTTCTTTAATAAAAGGGTAACTTCTCAATTTGTCTGCAGTTTGTCAAAATAATCAGCTTAAAATAACTCTTATGCTAAAGAGGCACATTGGACGTCACATACTCTGTAACACTTTACCTCTGAATCTTTACCTTGACTCGATTCCTTTTTTCTTCTTTTGAAATTGTTTCCACATGCCAGCTCTCTTTCTATTCAACGGAAATTTAAGTGTACCATCATTTTCTTCACTGCCCATTGATGAAGACTTTAATTACTAATGGATTTGCAAGGATGAAGATTAATATAAGGAACATTTTGAGCCTTAGAAAAAGGTTCAAGTCCTGTTCCTGAATTAAAAGAGTTCGTTTGCCTGTGTGCATCAAAACCCAAGCAAATGAAAACAGGGATTTGCAGCCAAGAAAGTTAACAGTTAATTAATTAAGGAAATGATACCATTAATCATGGTGGAGTTAGAGTCATGGTCTTTATCTATTGGTTGGTGCTAAGGTAGAAGGTAGTAGATCATTGCTTTTGGACCTGATGTCTCGATTCCCGAGGGCATGGTTGGTGGGCTTGTTCTGTTTTTCTGGGTCTGAAGATAAAACACAGCTAAATCCTAGGATGTTATTTATGGTTTCACTGAAATTGTCCTTTGTGGTCAACATACTAGGGGCTTTGCTTTGGAAACTGATTTGATGCTACCCAAAACCCCATTGTCTTGAAGGCTTAATGATTAAAGAAGTGCACATTCAAGGGAGAGTGAGGTCCGTGAGTTCTGGTGCTCGATGAGGGCAGTTTGAAAAAAAGAAAAAAGTCCATATTAAAGAAATAGAGTTTCTGCAGTGTTATACTTTTATTATTTTTAATAGATTTTCAGGTAATTATCTTCAGTTTAGATGTATAAAGTATTATATGCAAATGATGATAATTTTGTTTCTTATTTTTAAAATGTATAATGTTTTTAAAGATTTTATATATTTTTAGAGAGGGTGAAGGAAGGAGAAAGAGAGGGAAAGAAGGATCATGATTCCCTTGAGGAAATGAAGATGTGGAGAATTTTAAATTAGAATTTTAGACTTTGCCAGTATCAACTTGCTAAATACTATTAATAACAATAATAATATATGTAGAGGTGGTTTTTTACTATGTCAGATAATGTCAGCCTAAGGTAACTGGCTCAAATTTACTTATAACCAGGAATCCATGACTTACAAAAATCCTCAGTAAAAATTTCAAAACATTTTTGTAATAATTTTCAAGATATTTCTTTTATGATTCATCATATTATAATACTACTTGTAGTCTTGTGTGTGATTCACTATATATATGTTAAGATCATTAGGACAAATAAAAATTTTGTAATAAGAGACTGAATATTCTTAGCTAAACCTAAGGAAATTGGCATCTCCCCTTTCTGAATGGCTTTGTCTAGGGCTCTTACCAAACTTGAAATGCAACCAGGGAGATAATACTCTTATCTCCTAGTTTCTGTGGAAGGAATCTAAAAATTTTGGAATGAACCTTCCTCCAAGTTTCAAAATTATCATGTTATAAAATATAAGAAGTTTATTACCCCTCTGAATAAAGCCTATTTAACTAACACAGACAGTCACTCCAATGAACCTAGGATGAACTATATACATGAAAAATGGTGACCTCAAATCCTTTTATTTAAGGGCTAAGTTGCTGTTCATTTTGCAAACATATGCAATGCTTGCATCTGCTGGGTGGCATACAAGTTTAAGAATCCTTTGTCTCTGTGCTCTTTTAGTGGGTGGTTTATGATGGGTGTCACATTCTGGTTTCATTCAAATAATAAAAATATTTTATTATTTTTATATGTTTTATATTATTTAACAAAATGTTTTTATTTTTATACTACCTTTGTGTAGAGGTTTTCTGGTTGGGAGAGGTTTTGTTTTGAATTATATTTCCACAACAAACATGGGTGTATATATTTTATGTAGATCAGCCAACCACTAACTATATATTATGAATTATAAATATTTCTTTTTCAACACCTTAGATATAAGAGCCTTTTTATTACACCAGAATTCTTATTATAATGCTTACTACTGGAATTGTCTGATTTATTTACTCATGAAATAATTGTTTTCCCACATATTCATATGTTAATTTAAAAAACTAAAACCGTGAAACAATTCTTATTATATACAAAGTTCTCTATTGGATTTTGGATGTCTGTGTGAGGAGATAAGATAAATAAAGCACAGACTTGCTATAAAATAACTCTATCTCCTGAGAGATTTATTTTCTGCTGAGGATAGGAAAGTCATAAACTATAGTATAAGACAGAGTGAAATAAGCACTATTACTCCACTTTCTACGTAAAAGTCCCCAAAATGATAACTCTTTAGGTAATAATAATCCCTTCACAACAACTATTTACCAGTAAAATTAAAATATTCATTATGAATAAGATATAAAAAAATGCTGAAGGTAAATTTGGTATATATGAAGGATGACTATTTCATACTAAAATAAATGACCTCCTTTCAGAAAATTTAGAAAAAGCAATTGTAATGTCCAGTTTAGAACCTGAGATGTAGAATATATAAAACTATGTACATGGGATGGCCACTATGCTATTGCCAAAATAATATACTGCTTATTTAAATGGCATTAAACATCCTCTCAGGCGTTGGTTATAACATCACTCCTCTGAAAAAAGTATTAAGATTTTAAGTGTAAAATGTATTTTGTTACAAAAGAGAAAATAACAACACCATAAATGAATTTATAGATTCTGAATAACTAAAATAAAAAAAGGATGAAGTACTTGTATTTACAAAAAAATCATATATTCCAATATTTTTAACACATTATAGTTAGTTGTAAATGTTAAATTAGAAATAATTACAGAAGAAACTAGAGGAAAAGGCTCATTGGAATAATTTCATTAGCATCATCGGATAGAACTTAAAAAATCTATACTGGAAAACATTAAAAGTGAAAATAAACATACAAATCTAATACAGCAATATTTATCTAATATATTTTCCATGAGAAACTTAAAGAAAAGAAAGGTGATTTTTTATCACTGCAAATGATTTACAGAATTATACTGTCAAATTAAAATATTTTACCATATTTTAGACTGAAATGTCAGTTTCAGAACACACTAATTTTCTTACAGGTCAAGTATAACTTAAATTATAGAGATATACAATTATTTTAAGACTGTTTACCTGTTATTGTTAAAATATATATTTGTTGACTAGTAATTTTCATCTTGTTGTTTTTCCCTTGCAATCAAGATGCTATAATCATAATCTTGTCACTTCACTGTGGTAAACTAATACGTGTAAAAGCAACAATATTTGAGAGAGAAACATTTTTTGTTTTTATTAATTTGTACTATACTTTTACCATAGTTCTCCTTTATTCAAAATTTCATATTCCCCAGTTTCAGTTATTCATTGGCAATTCCAGTCAAATAATACTAAATGGAAAATTCCAGAAAAAAATAATAAGTTATCATAAATTATGTGCCATTCTGAAAAGTGTGATGAAATCTTGAGCCATCCTGTTCTGTCCCACCTGGGATGTGAATCACCCTTTGTTCTGTCCGAGTACTTTATCTAGGTTATGTGTGCTGCCTGCCCGATAGTCACTTAGTGCTCATCTAGATCATCAGGTTGAGGCTGGTGGTATAGCAGCGCTTGGGTTCAACTTATCCTTAGTTTATTATTATAACTGCTTTATTATTAATTGTTTTTCCTACTCTCTTACTCTAACTAACTTATAAATTATACTTTATCCTAAGATATGAATGTATGTGTAGGAAAGCACATACTGTAAATATACCAGCCATTACTGGGGGTCTTTGAACACATTCCCTGCCAATAAGGGGATCATTACTAAGTTCTAAATTGAATAACTAAAATTTATATTATATTAAGCAAATGATAAAATTTACATAAATTTAGACATAGACATGTACACTCTGTTTCTTTTGGAATAAATAGTGGTGTTTTTTTTTTTTTACATTAAATTAGCTGTGTAGTTTTTTGTGTGGGTCCCCCCACCACTGCCGCAATCAAAGTAGCAGCTTAGGAGAGATTTATTTGAATAGTTTATTTTTGAATCAGTTCTCAAATAGCAACTACAGAACCCATAATGTGCCCATCAGTCAATGAATGGATAAAAAAATGGTGGTACATTTACACAATGGAATAGTATATCGCAGTATAAAAGAAGGAACTCTTACTTTTTCCTAGGTACAACTTTTTAAACAAAAGGGAAAAGATACAAAAAAATGGAAAGAACAAGGAATAATTATACCAAGGAGAATGAAAAAAGAAGTTCTACTTAAAAGTAAAGATGCACGTGTGAGTATGGAGTAAAATACCTTGCTTTATAAATGTAGCCATGAAGGGTTCCAACTATCACATATATTTTTGTTCTATTAAAAATTTTTATCTTCATAGAAGAATCTGGTTTGCTTCTTAGCTATTGTTTTCTTATTACTCATTTTCTTAATATCATCTCTGATTTTAGCCATGTTTTTGGTTTGTACTTGTTTCCCTCAAGCCCTTAAGCTTGTTCTTTGCTTTCTGCTCCTACATTTTTCCAATGTGGATGTCTTTAGGGGCTCACTTTTAAGACAAGCATGTAGAGCATTGAAATGTAGGGAATCTTTTGCCTAGAGGGATAAGTGTAAACAAATGGAGAATAGGAACTGAACAATAAATAGTTTTTTCTGTTAATTCTTGTCTCTCAGATGAATAGTTCAGCTCTCCATATGCTCTTTGCAGTTCTCAAATACACTGAGGCTCATTTTTTAAAAAATTGTCTGAATAATGAACTCTTATTATTGATTTTTTTTTCTTTGATCATGTTCCCTTGGACTAATTCTGCAAAAAAAAAATCTACATTCATTGGAAATCTTGTGTCAGGTTTCTCTTTAATGGAGGTAGCTGGGGAAGATAATCTTAAAGATTATCACCCACTAAAATTTAGCATAATTTTAGTACCAAAATACTATTTATTTCATGCTTCTTAATTCAAGTGTTTTCTCAAATGATTCTGCATCATTTTTTAATCATGTTTTCTTTTTTATTTAATTTTAGTGGGGTGATACTGGTTAACAAAGGTATACAGGTGTCAGGTGCACAATTCTACAGCTCATCATCTGCACAGTGTATTGTGCTGTCTGCCACCCCAAGTCAAGTCTCTGTCCATCACCATTTATTCCCCCTCTACCCCCACATCTACCCCCACACCCACTACCCCTGGCAGTCACCACGTTGTTGTCTGTGTCCATGAAATTATTTTCTCTCTCTTTTTTTTTTGCTCAATTGCTTCACTCCCAAGCACCCCTACCCTAATAGCTGTCAGCCTGCTATCTATGAGTCTGTCACTATTTTGCATTTTAGTTCATTTTGTTCATTATTCTACATATAAGTGAAATCATATGGTACTTTCTTTGACTAATTTCACTTAACACATTCCTGTCTGGATCCATCAAAGCTATTGCAGAGGATAAGATTTCATTCTATTTTTATGGCCAAGTCAATTTTCTTAACTATTTGTGTATTACGTTTTATTTGCGATTTTGAAAATCATCTAGATTCTTTTGTAAAGCTTTTTTGAGCAACATTTGATTATTTCATTTTGTTGTTGTTTTCATAGCATATGTAAATAATAGTGATTTTAAAATTGTTTTATTATAAGTTTATTATGAGTATCTTGGTTCTCTAAGTTAAATATAACTATTAAAACAAAAATATTATACATCACTTTGAAATTATTATGGTGCTTATCAATGATGTGAAAAGGAGCATAGAACAAAAAACTGGCTAAGAAATATTAAATGTTAAGTTCCATGAGAAGAGAGGTAATTTCAGTTTGTCTTATATTTAAAAATATATGGCTTCTTCTCTGGATTTTTTTATCTAACAGTTATAAATCCTGATAATAAAGACAATGGACACTGGATAGTTTATTCACATTGTCTCATTGAGAGTCATATACTCACTATTCTATTTGAATAGCATTTCTTGTCACCATCTTGTTACCTTGGCCATAGCACTTATCAATACCAGGTATTATTTTCTATATTTGTAAGTTTATTTATTTTCTATTTCCTCCCTCTCCAGAATATAAGCATAATGAAGACAGGGCCTCTATATCTGAACAAGTAACACAATAGATACTGAATCAATATTTGTTATGTAAAAGAATGAATGAATGAATTTACAGCAAAACCTTGAAAATAGAACATTTATATTCCTATTTCCAGTAAAGAAATTGATGTTTCTGATGAGTCAAGCTAATTTCTCAAATCCATGCTGTTCATAAAACCTAAGACAAAAATTGATACAAGGTCTACTAATCTGACCTAACCTTAAATCTACATTTTTACTGCCCTTTCCTGACTCTGAGATGTAGTGATGGACCAATAAGCAGTCTTATTCCACAAACACTGTTTAATGTGCTTACACGAGTGTGGGGAACCTGAAGGATGTGGCATTTGTTGCCCAAACCTCTGGCCAACTGAACCCTATCTTGTAATTAATTGGAGGTTCTCAAAGGACACCAGAAACTTTATAAAATGCAATGTATTTTTATGTTAAGGTTACATACTGTGATCTCTTCTAAAATGTGAAATGGGATCAATATTTCATTAGACATTTTGGAAACAAGCTCAGAGTAGCAGGGGTATGGCATATGCTGTGTCAAATAAATAGTAATACAGGTGACATTGAGACACTGATATTGCAAAATGCTCATGACATTATAAGTATCTACTAAGAAGTTGGAATGATAAAAAAAGTTTTCGCACTGGAAATACAGTCTATTTTCTCACTTAAGAAAACTGTACTACAGAATGCCCACATTATATTTATTCTTGTATATTCTCTAATATTTTTGTTAATTTTATAATATACAGGGAGAAAACGCTAGATATTTTTAAGTAGATATGCCAAGAATAGGGCTTTAAACAAATTGCATCTCTATAAGATAATCTTTTTGAGAAAATTCTAGTGAAGGTGAAACCCTTGGCAGCTTCTTACATGTTCCTTCTCTCTGTTTTTGTCTCCATATCACTCTCTCTGTCTCTCTCTCTTCCACACACACATGAAATGATTACACACCAAAAAAACTATTCTGTATCCTTTAACTGAAAATTATAAAATATTAATAATTGTATGTTATTCCTTACAAAGAACTAGCTCATAATTATTTCACCCAAGGCTCACCAGGTAACAGCACAATGTTGTCTATCTAACAAATAGGCCAGACGAATGGAGATAAACAGAACCCACCACAGTAAAGGCAAGGAGATCCGGAGTGTCCTTCCCTCCCCACACTAGCTCTGTCTCACCAGCAACTGGCTGCAGTTTAGCCTTGTGGAGTTCTGCAAACCCTCTCTTCATTTGTGTGATTCAGAGCAAGGCCCTCTGGATTGATTGTATGTCCAATGGAGGGTCATGCTTGAGAGAGTAAAGATATTTCCATCTCTAAAGCAACAGAGGAGAAAAATTTTAACCAAAAATTACATCAACTCCTGCCCACCCTCACCCAAAGGCACCAGGATGCCTAGCACCAACTTGTAGCAGGGGGAGGCCAGTGACTCACTGGCCACTCTCCCACTATTCTCCAGAATGGTCCACACTAGATGAGAAAGTTTCTCTCATGAGAAAATGGAAATTTGGAAAGATTTGGCATCTTCTCAAAAATTTCAATACCAGATGTCCAGCACTGAAATCAAGGCCATCTTTCCGATTCTAACTCTAACAGTGAAGGTAAGTTCTGTGAGCTCTAACTTTGGCTTATCTTCTTCTTTCTCTCTCCCTTTTTTCCTCCTTGCCCTGTCTGTCTCTCACACAAATACACACACACACCCCTACTCAACCACAGAAATATAATTTGTTTCCCCAGAAACTGTTAGAATTTGATGTGGGCATTGTATTTCTTCTCCAAACTGGACTACCCCATTTGGAGGTGATGAGCCTATACAATCTTATTAGCAAATATCTGATGATTAGTTTTCATTTTGGAATAATTTTAGTAAAGAGATAATATTTTGATCCCTTAATGTCATTTTGTTAGTTTGAGATACATTACCTCAATTATATGTTAAAAATATTGTCATCTCAATTTTAGAAGTGGAAACATTGAGGATGAGAGTTTTTAACTTGAATAAATGATACAGCTCAATTGGCTGAGTAGTGTCCACGTTTCTCACTCTCTGTTATGTTTTTATGTCTGATTCTACCTCTATTGACTATTGATTTCAGAATTATATTACTTTTATAATGAAGTCTTGCTAGATATATTTACTATATTTTATTTTAAATTTACTCATTAGAAATACAGCAGTTGTTGTCTAACTTGTATTTAATGTGTCTTTTGTTGGGGTCAAGTTGAATAGTTAATGTTCACATACCACATGGATTTATTTTTTTCAAACATCAGTACCACAACCATTATTCTTTTATCATAGAACTATATAAACTAACCATTGTAATGAAAAAATTAAAATATAAGATTGAGAGGCAATCGTAAGAAATTGAGTTTAAGATGGAGGAGTTTAGCTTGACCATTTTGTTACTACTTGTATATTATTTTGGAGTTTCATATGCTCTAGACTCTAAGATAAACCCTCAAATTTTTCATGATTTCCTCTAGCAAAAACACAGACTCATTATGATTAAATACTAATCCAAAGAGCAGATTTCTGGCTGGGAATTTCCATTCCAATCTTTGATTAGTATTGAGAGAGAAAGGTATATTATGGCCAAATGCACATTTCCATATTTGTCACAATCCATTAAACTCCCTGAGGATAATGTTATTAATTTCAATTTTGCTTTATTTTCATGATTAGATAATGGTCAAATCTTCATTGAATACTATGAACCCATATGCTCTTTTGGTCTTATGTGGAGTTCTTCTTCACCACAACTACATTTTTCTACAATACTTCCTTCTCTTTCACTCAACCTGTATTTCATACTTTTTTTAATATAATACTTTTTTTAAGTTACAAAGGATATATACTAGGTCAAAGAGAAACAAATGTTCACAGTACATCTTCCTCCCACCTTCTCTCAAAGTGCTGAGTCAGTTCCAGCTGCCATTCTGTTTGTTCATCCCATGTAATTCACTCACCTAAACCTGAAATAACACTTGTTACATGAGACATGTAGGTTTTATGTTGCAAGCAGACCGTTTATTTAAAAAATTAAATCACCATTGATAATTGGAAATCTTAGAAGTAAATCCTGAATTTCCATGTTCTCAAATAATCTCAAGTGTTAGCAACACCATAAATTAAAAGGGAGAACGTGCTGCTTCTTATAAACCAGTCAAATACTTTCCCTGGCCCCTTCCTTCATTGCTAATTTACATACCAAAATTTTTACGAAGACCTTTTAACTTCCTGCAACCTCTAGACTTACTCGGTCCAATTGAGCACTTTCTGTAATCTATGCGGCAGAGAAAAAAATTGTTTTTAATCTATATGGGAGAGAAACAAAATTGTTCTGTTTTCTGGCCACTACTAAGAGGGACAGACTGCTTGATCAGTGGGAGTTTGCCCTCAAAATGCTCTATATTCTGTGCCTCAGGCTGACATCTTTTGATAGAAAAAGTTTATCCCACAAGGCACTAAATTCTGTCATCTCTGGGTTTCACATGAGGGGACACGGGACCCAAGCAATGTCAACATAGATACCCTGAGACTGTAGGCAGGGTATTATCAGTTCTTTCATGAAGGTCAGTGGGAACCCACACAGAGCCAAAACAGCAAGTGAGTCAGGTGAAGGGTATTTGAAGATGTACAGAGGAAGTGTCAGATGAGGTACCACAAAACCAGCTAAATCTAAAGACATAGAACTGATGAAATGTAGACATATAAACTTAATACCCATGCATAGCAAATGTTGAAAAGTAGAAAATAAATGATTGTAGTCAGGAGGTGTTTCTCTGGTTCAGTTCTAACTTTTTAATTTTCTAACTTTTTATTTTAATAAGATTTTATGTATTATAAATTTAATCTTTATTGTATTTTCCCATTATCATTTAGTCCCCTTATACCCCTTTCTCCCAGTAATCACAACACTGTTATGATTTTAAACTTACAGAAAAGTTGCAAGAATAGCACAAAAATAGCCTATGGGCCTTTTAACGAGATTGACCTTTATACATTCTGTTGGATTTGCCAAAATTGTCCATAGTAATTGTACAATTTCACATTTCTGCAATAACTTTGAGCTCCAGTTATTCCACATCCTTCTAATGGTTTAATATATATTTTTATATACGTTTATATATACAAACATGCACACACATACACATATATGTGCATTCTAGGCTTATTATATATATTTATAAACACATAATAGATATTTATATATGCATATTTATATAAACACACAAATATTTGTGTGTGTATTATACATAATACACATACACATGATTTTCCTTTCCCTTCCTGTATGGATGCTGTATCATCTGCAGATTTCAGAAAATCCAAGAAGCAGTGACTGCATGTATTTTTTTTCAATTTGCAGATAATTGCCAAGTCTTCTGAATTTTAATCCTGAACTAGTCCCTAAATTCATCTATTCTCTTTATCATTCTGGTGTCGTTGTTAAACTGTCTCTCATTAAAAAAGTAAATGATTGTCTTAGTGGAGATACACATTTACCATATTTTATAAATATACCAAGAATGTTTGGAGAAATACAGGTGAAAGTTGGAATGACTTCCAATCTTTAGAATGTTTACAGTTTTGGGTAGAGAGAAACACTGCATCATAGTCAAAATACAGGTGCCTGAAGAGAGAGAATAGATGGAGAGACATAAGTCATCACCCTTAGCTTTTTGTCCTGAAGTTAATTCATGGAAAATATTCCAAATCAAAGACTTCTATTTTCCTGATACCTATAGTGGTATTTTCAATGAAGAAATAGACTCAGGGTCAAGGAGAATTTTTTTTTCTAAAAATGGTTTGTCTATTAAGGGTGAAACTGTGAGAGAAGGACTAAAACCTACCCAATTGTGTTCTAGGATGGTCTAGAATTTTTTTTTTTTTTTTTGCTTTGAGTTAAGTACATGTAAGGTATACTTAAAAGTTATTATAAACATCAAAATACCCAAACCAGTGCCATTGGCTTTATCATTTTTCTAGAAATATATATTTGGTAACATATGCCTAAACTTTTTATTTTGCATAAGCATATTACATGAATTTCTGCTGTTCATCCTGTGTTCAAGGAAGATTGGAATACTTACTAGTCATTGGATTATGGTACTACTTTTAAATAATATTATTATTAGTTAACTGTAAATTTGAGCATAAAGAAAAATAGGTGTCCTTGTATATGTTCTGTGGTGCTTTTTATTTCAATTTAAAAGAATATCTCAAATATATGGTACTTTTTTGTACTGTTTGTGTGGAGGGACAGGGTTTATAATAGTGGTTTTATAAGTTCATGACATGAAGGGAATATCTAAGCATTCATACTTAAACAAAAGTGAGTTCTATGAAAACCAGTCTGAAATATCTGAATATATTTGACAATATGAGGGTACTGCATTCTATACCAAATTAACTGTATACATTTGTAGTAGAAACTGCAAGGTGTCTCACTTCCCAAACAAATCTCAGTTTGTGTAAGCCTTTGTTACCTTCTGGAAGTGGTGTTCGTGACTGTGTGTGCTAACAGACTCATGACTCCACACCCAGCGGCTGATGCGCAGCGTGCTATGCTTGTGGATCACACAGCGGCTCAGGGAAGGGACCGAAACCAGGTTACAGTGAAAAAAGCACATTTCAAAAGCTAACATATCAATCAAATCTTCATTATACTTTATAGTAAGTTAATAATATTAGTAAGTGAATCATGTAGTAATTTATAATATAGTAAGTTATAATATACTTATAATATAATATAATAATATAGTTAGTGAGATAAGATTTTAAAGCATTCATAGAATTAAATTAAGGTCTTGCAAAAAAAGGTTTTTTTATACAATGAGAAGAATAACTTAATGGTGATTCATCTAGCAGTACTGTGTTCTGAAAGTAGTGAAAGTCGGCTTGCCCTAAACAAGAACTATTATGCTTCCTTCACAAATCAAATTTGCATCTTCTTTCTTGGGCACTGGTACCAATGTCCATCTAATCACAAGCCTGATGGTCCCTGGATTCCTCCATCCCCCTTTCATCTAATTTTCTCCTAAATACTGAAAAATCTACTAATGCCAAATGTTTCATCTCCCTCGCCTTTCTTTTTCCAAATTCTTCAATTCTCCATCACTTCAGTAATCGGCTAACTTGTCCATCTCCCCTGGTCTCCCGCCTGTATCACATTTATCTTCCCCAGAGTCACACAAAGGTCGTTTATATTTACAAATGTTTTCCTTTTTTAGAAAAATTTAGACAGGAAGTAAAGTATCAGATTGTAATGATGACATACATAGAGTCACAGTAAAGCTAATAAAGCTTAAGTTTCAGGAATCCTCACTTCCTTGGATTTCTTACAAGACTCTAATTTTTAAATTATTTTTCTTAAAGCAAAGTCCAAAACAATACAAATATTAAAGCTCTCCCATCACTAAAACTTGGGTTATCTTTTTTTTTTCAGTGTTAAATTTGTTAAAGGCTTCATAAAACACATGCTTGGATTAGGAAACACAATAGGAGAAAACAAAGCCAATCGACTAGAAAGAAGTAAACCTTCATTTAAATATGCAGTTTTCTAATGAACATTAATAACATCTAATGTTACATCTTATTAAAATTTCAACTGCTTTTTCACCAGTGAGAAGAATAGGGAACATAGATTAGTCACAAATTACCATTCTTATAAAGGCTACTGTTTGCACACTACCTAAGGTAAATTTTCTCCTGGAGCATTGAGCTTTATTACTGTCAAGAAATAAGAATGATGTAAGAATTTGCCTTAATTGTGAGCCAACAAGTAAGTGTGCCATAGCTCCCCGGTTGTCAGAAAATGACACAAACTCCTGAATCAGAGATAAGGGATTTTATTACTTTACATCAAGCAGCATGAACTTCATGTTTGCATTTATTCTCCTTTTCCCTCATATTCATGGGAGTGATGTGGAGTGGCCCGATAGATTCTTCAGAAGCAGTATGTTTGTACAAAATAAAAGAAACCCAGTCTTAGGAAACCGTAATATTTTAAAGGGATCAAGGCCAAATCCACCCAAACTTGGGCCTACAGGAAGTCATTATCTTTATTAATTTGGAAGCACACAAAGCTGTTTCCTGCCCTGGAGAAAGACATTCTTTGTACTTTCCATATTTTCATTCTGTACAGTGTTGAAAAGATAGTCTGACACAAAAGCTTTTAATACCTATGCTCAGAAGATGTACAGAAATGTGAGAAACCATTAGACGTATGTCTCCCAACAATCATTATCACCTTCGGTTGTTTTCATTGTCCAAGAATTTATAAGGTGCTACAAACATAGGTTAAAACTGATTGTCTGTATCCAAGGTGACAAGAAGACACTAGACTGTTTAATCATTTAGTGACAACTCATTCATTCTTTGGCAAGCTAACCAGTCAGTGTTAACCCCTTTCCTCTGAAGGTCAACCAATCAGGAAAGGATTATATCTAATAAACATACTTCTGAGTGGCAACCAATCAACAACCATCTCATCGTTGTGACCATGGTTCTACAGATGATATTGACCCTGTCAGCTATTAAAGCCCTTTAATCATTGAACTTCATATTTCCTTTTAACACTGTAATAAGATCAGTGATTTCTTATGTTGAAGGAAACTGAGACAGATTAGCACAACTCCCTCCAAAAGCAATAAATTTAACCATGTCATCTTATTTCAGGTATTTTTGCAGTTCTACCTTCTAACATATTTTATTTATTTATTTACTTGTATATTTAGTATTTACAATCATTAGATTATAAGCTCTAAGAAAATGCGGATCTCACCTGTCTTATTGACCCTATATTCTTGATGGTTCATTGTTGAGTCCAGAGGAGGCTGTTGATAAGCACTGATTGAAGAGGTGAATTAGGCAAATGATTAACTCAGAGTTAAATACTGGTAAGATATGTGACAATAAGTAAACTGTATTTTTTGAAGGTGCAATTACTGAACACAACTGAAGTCTGCATTAGAAGTATGTAAAATAAAGTAAAATCTAGATGATTGAAAGTATTATCTAGAGTACAAGGTCTGAACTTATGATAAAATATAAAAGATATAATATGATATTAAGATGATTGACAATCAGAGATAATGAAAAATATGGTTAGAAAATAAAAAATTCAAGTTTATGATTTTATTATTTAAAATAGTTGGTAGAAACTAAAGAGTATTGCTACCCAATAGAACTTCATGTAATGATAAAAATAGTCATGTGTAGCTATTAAGAATTTGAAATGTATTTAGAGTGACTGAGGGGGAGGGGCTGACTTTTTCATTTTATTTGATTTTAATTCAAATAGCTACATGTGATTTGCCACTGTATTAGACAGTTTCAACCTAGGGAGTTCTTAATTTTTTTGTTTGGGAGTCTCTGGAAGTCTAACATAAGATCTGGATTCTATTTAAACAATCTTGGGATGTAAAGTGAAGACTCAGAAATAGTGCACTGAGCCTCAGGGGAGAGTTTACTGATCCAAAGAAGGTCATAAAATAAAGACACCTATGTGTAGGAATGGAGTTTCATTGACAAGGAACTCACACAAAATGATAGAAGTTAGGTTCTCCTTGTTTCTCGATGCTGCTTTCTAAAATTCATCTTCTTAATTAAGTAATAGCATGTTAGCCTTCTGCTTTGGCTCTGCTAGTTGCAGAACCAGGCTAAGAAAATTTGTGTAAGAAGAGGCCTTAGAAAGCAGTCTCCCCACATGGGATTTGGGCCCTGGGTTACTCCCCATTTTGATAGTAATGAAAGCCTTATGGATGGAGGAATGTGGGATGGGGATGATCCTTGGCATTCAGTGGTATAACTGAACACACAATTTTCTGCTACACATATACTCAAAAATTATTATGTACAAAAATTTATGGATTTTACAACATCCTTAAGTCAAGAAATTGATGTTAGTTTAAGAATATCTGAACTTAAAGATGATTAGAGCCATACACAAATTAAAAAGCAATTTTGGAATTTTGAGCAATTTTTAAAATGATGTTTATTAGGGTTAATAAACATTATTTAAGCAAGGAGTGTGGACTGAGTAATCTGTCAAATCAAAGTGGTCAAGAAAGTTGCAATGGAAGTTTTCAGTGAAACAATGCAGTACAACTGAGAAAAATGTATTACAAAGAATGATAACTTTTCAATGGGAAGGCACAGGTGATCATGTAACAGTATAGGTCACAGGTGGAAAACACAAGGCCTGAAGGCTGCATCTGGTCCTCCACCTTGTTTTATCCAGCCTGGCACCTTGCTTCTACTTAGCAGCAGCACTGAGCTCCTTGCCCCTAGTTAAGGAGTAGTTACATTTATGCAGTCCTAAAATTACATCCGGCCCTTTGAAGGCAACCACAAGGCTGATGTGGCCCCTGGGGAAAGTGAGTTTAACACCCTTGTATTTATTTAGTGAATAAATGCATACAGTGCAAGAGGGGCTTGTTAACCTTTTTAAGTGCACTGTAAGGGATTTTCCTTTTTTGGTATGAGGGTGGTAAGGAGGGGTGTGGTTTATGAGTACATTACAAAGAACTCTAGGAAAGAAACTGCTCATGTTGATTCATATGACTTTCAAATTCTCTAGTGTTTAGTATAGATTCTAAATTGATAATTCAACAACATTTTTTAAACATGCTTTAACAATTACATTAAAGCTATTGAGGAAAGTGGGGACAGACTCATAGATGGAAAGCAGGATGACAGCTAGTTGGGGGGAGGTTAGGGGGTGGGGGATTGAGCAAAAAGGAAGAAGGACTCATGGACATGGACAACAGTGTGGGGATTGCTGGGGGGAAGAGTGTATAAGGGGACTAAAAGTTAATGGAAAATATAAAAAAATTAAACTATAAAAGAAGTGTCAGTTCATTTTGGGCTTAATTCAGATAATTGTACCATTTTATCTTCTCTTCCATTTTACATTTGTGTGAAATTAAAAATTTTAACTTGGTATAGTTACTATAATCAACAAGTTTTTAGTCAGTTAACATGTATATGTCATTTCAATATCTGGCATATATTTTTTTATTCTGTAATCATGTCATTTTACATATCATGAAGATATATTACAATGTTTGTTCTACACCATTTACTTTTACCTTGTAATTCTTTATTACACATTACAGCTTAACATGCACAGATATCATATATTGTTCCTTTATGATGTGAAAGAGCATTATAAAACAGTAGAATTCACTGAAAATTTTGTTAGCAATTAAAAAGAAAAATAGTTTATTTCCTTTTAGATGTTCAGCGTTCATTTTTCATTACTGCAGAGGTAAGCTAATTCCAATGCTCGCTCCATCTCAGTGCTGTAAGTTTTGGTGTGGTCTACATGAGCAATATTGCTCTCAGATGTATCCTGTAATGCAGTGTGAATGTGTTGCAGTACCACCACCCCTTTGAAGTACCCCTTTAAGTACTTTAAATAGTCCTATTAGTTAATTTAAGGGCAACCAGTTCTACCTACTTTAAGGAATTCCAATGGTCCTCATTTATTGGATCAACAAAGCATAAAGTCCTTGAAATTGTACACAAGAGTCTCTAAAGTTGAGACTGAATATAGATGAAAGTCTTTTCTTTCCCTCCTACCATACCCCCATGTCTTTCCTTTTGTTTTATGTACCTTGAGAGTCAGCTGCACTCGGATAACTGCTCTAAAATGCATCTCATATTCTCCTTGCTGTGTGCCTTTCTGTAAGCTCTATTTTTTCTCCGAGTCATCCTCCCAAACACCCTTACCTAATAAACCTTTAATTCATTGCAAGCCTCAGTTTAAATTATACTTTCCTTTTGGGCGCATAAATCCTGGATAGAGTTAATCAGTAATAAGATTCCTAAATCATATAAACCATATTTACTATGCATACTTCATACACTATATCTCAAATCTCTGTATATACTTTTAAATGCATTTCACGGTCAGAAAATAACTTAAAGTTTATATAAACAAAACTTATTTGAATATATAAATGTAAGCAATACATGGGATCTTTGTTCTTACTGTTCTTAGAGGATTTTATATTTAGGTGTAAAGAAATATTCACAGTGAGACCAAAGATGTCGGAGGAGTAAGTGGAAGCTACACTAACTCCCTCCCAGGACCAAACTGGAATTACAACTGAACTATAAAAAACTCCTGAATAACCTACTGAGCACTAGCTAGAGAGATGCCTTATAACCACAGATAGACAGAAGAAGCTGCTTCACCATGATGTGACATGTAGGGAATGCAGAGGAGATGTGAGAGGGCTGGCAGGACTCACGTCAGGGGTAGGAGTGGCAGCTGAAGTTCTGGAGGCGTATTTCAGTGACAGGGGGTTCCTCTGAGAAGTGTGGTGCCTAAACTCCAAGCTGGGGTCCCCAGCATACCACACCAGAGCTGGGAAAGGAGCCCCAAAACATACAGCTCTGAAAAGCATCAGGGTTTCTGTCCACAAGGGACAGATGGCCAGAGATGTAGGGAACCTCTTAAAGGGCCAACACACAAAATTTGATTGGTAGCCACTTACCTTGGGATCCAGCAAAGGGAGGGCAGGGAGGACTACAGGTGAATGAGGAGAGTCTGAGGCTGGTGGCTCTGGAAAAAGAACTAAGCAGTCACCCACCAGGATAGCTGTGCTGAGTCAACCCCACACTGCAGGATCCATCTTTCTCAGGCAGACCACTCCCATTCAAGTAGCATCAGCCTGAGCAGGGACAGCAATAGCCCACCCACAGGAATTACTCTGCCCCACCTTGTGGGGCTTAAACCCTTATTGAGAAGTACAACTGGAAGACTTTCACTCTTTAAGCCTAATAGAAAACCTGCAGACAGAGGCCAATGCCTGGGAGCTCTGAGACTTTTAGCTGACCCTCCCCAGGCCCAGTACCAGTTGAAGCTGGCCTTGGTGCACATCCTGGTTCTTTCTGCACACAAACAAGCCCAGTAGAGTGAGATACACATTGTAGATTGTTGATAGTTCCAAACAGGTTGTACAGGGCCAATCACAGGCAGGTTTTGACATATGCCTACACAAGAGTCTTTGCAAATCTAGCTAATGCATAGAAATAAACACAAAGAGGCAGTAAAAATGGGAAGACAAAGAAACAGTCCTCAAATAAAAGAACTAGGTAATTCTACAGAACTAGAAGAAATTAAGGCATGCCACTTATCAGATAGAGAGTTTAGAGTAATGATTATAAGCATACTCAACATCATGAAAAAACACATAAAAACCATAAAAAGAACAAATTAGAAATAAAAACTGTAGTATCTAAATTAAGTAATACACTGGAAAGGTTAAAAGGTACATTAGATGAAGAAGAGGACCAAATCAGTGATTCAGAGGCCAAGGTAGGAAAAAACCAGGCAGAGCAACAAAAAGAAAAAGAAAAAGAAAAAGAAAGAAATTTACAAAAATGAGGAGAACTTAAGAAACATTCTGGACAACATGAAGCATAACAATATCTGCATCATGGGAATCATGCATCAAAGCTCACAGACCATTTATTCCATCTCACTTTATCACGGTGTATGGTATTTGCAAGTCAATAAGTGTTATTCACCACATAAACAAAATGAAGGATAAAAACCACATGATCATATCAATAAATGCAGAAAAATGTTTTGGTAAAATCCAGTACCCATTACGATCAAAACTCTCAGCAAAGTGGGAATGGATGGAGCACACCTAAGCATAATAAAAGCCATATATGACAACCCCACTTCCAGCATAATACTTAAAGAACAAAAACTACGAGTGTTCCCCTTAAGACTGGGAACAAGAGAGGATGTCCACTTTCACTTCTCTCATTCAATATGGTACTGGGAGTCCTAGCCACAGCAGTCAGAGCAGAAGAAATAAAAGCCATCCAAATTGGAAAGGAAGAATTAAAACTGTCTTTTTTTTTTTTTTTGCATATGACCTGATACTGTACAAAAAGAATCCCAAAGAGTCCACCAAAAAACTACTAGTACTGATAAATGAGTTCAGCAAAGATGCAGCATACAAAATTACTATCCAGGAATAAATTGGATTTTATATGCCAATAATGAACTAACATAAAGGGAAATTAAGAAAACAATTCCATTCACAATTGCTACAAAAATGATAAAATGCCTAGGAATAAACCTAACTAAAGATGTAGAAGACTTATTCTCAGAAAATTATAAGACACTGAAGAAATTGAAGAAGATACAAAGAAGTGGAAGCACATACCCTTCCATGGAAAGGAATAATTAACATTAAAATGTCCTGCTACCCAAAGGAATCTATGGATTTAACACAATTCTTCCTGAGATTCCAATGATGCATTTCATTTGTTCTACAGAACTAGAACAAATATCTCAAAAATTTATATGGAACCACAAAAGGCCTCGACAACAGCAATGCTGAGAAAGATGGACAAATTTGGAAGAACCATGTTACCTAGCATCAAACGTTAAGGCCATAGTAATCAGAACAGCATGGCACCAGCAAAAAGACAGACACATAGATCATTGGAACAGAGTAGAGAGCCCATAAATAAATCCACACCTTTATAGTCAATATTCAATAGAGGAAGAAAGCACATACAATGCCTAAAGATAGTTTATTCAATAAATGGTGTTGGGAAAATTGGATGAACATGTGCAGAAAAGTGAAATTAGACCACCTTCTTACACTACATTCAGGATAAATTCAAATAGATCAAAGGCCTAAATGTAGACCCAAAACCATAGAAATTGTAGAAGAAAACATAGGTGGCAAAATCTCAGACATTGCTCATAGCGCTATTTCATTGGATATATCTCCCCAGCAGGGACACAAAATTAAAAATAAACATCAAACAAAAAAGATTTTGCTCATCAAAGTAAATCACCAATGAAATAAAAAGACAACCCACAAAATGGGAACAAATATTCACCAACAAATTGTTAAGGTATTAATATCCAAAATTTATAATGAACTTATAAAATTAACACAAAAAAAAACCAAACAACCTAATTTAAAAATGGCAGACACTTTTCAGGGCAGACACCAGAATAGACACTTCTACAAAGAGGACATACAAATCACCAATAGGCATATGAAATAGTGCTCAACATCACTCACTAATCATCAGAGAAGTGCAAATTAAAACCACAATGAAATACCATCTCGCACATGTTGGAATGGCTATCGTCAATAAATCAACAAACAACAAGTGCTGGAAAGGATGTGGAGAAAGGGGAACACTTTTGCACTATTGGTGGGAATGGAGACTGGTGTAACCACTGTGGAAAGCAGCATGGAGACACCTCAAAAAAAAATGGATCTACCTTCAACCAGTGATCCCACTTACGGGAATATATTTGAAGGAACCCAAAACATTAATTCAGAAAACATAAGCACCCCTATTTTCACTGCAGCATTATTTACAATCCCTAATACATGGAAGCAGCCCAAGTGTCCATCAGTAAGTGAGTGGATACAACAACTATGGGGCATTTACACAATGGGATACTCAGCTGTAGAAAAAAATAATATTTTACCCTTTGCAACAGTATGAATGGACCTGAGAACATTATACTAAGTGAAATAAGCAAGTCAGAGAAAGACAAGTACTATATCATTTCATTCATATCGGGAATTTAATGAACAAACTGAACTAACAGGCAAAATAGAGGCAGACTCATAGAGAGCAGGATGACAGCTAAGGGTATGGAGAGTAGAAGGTGGAAGTGTTGAGCAAAAATTAAAAGTTCTCAAGGACATGGGCAATGGTGTGGTTATTGTAGGGGGCGGGGGGTAAAAGGGGAATAAATGGTAATGGAAAAATACAATAAAAATAAACTTTACACACATAAATAAAAGAAATACAACCAGCAAAAAGCTAAATATATTTAAAAGTAGGGATTTTCCTCTTATCATCGGAAGGCTGTGACAGTCTTTAACATTAAATTTAAAGTTATCTAACACCCAGGTAGTTGGGAAAACTTTTCTGAACATTTGTTATAGCAAATACAGATTGTCAAATTAATTTCAGTCATTTCAAAATAGATAGCAATGAAATTAATAATTTTAAACATGGCTTTGAAATATGAATGAATTTATATTGATGGGGGCATGGTTTTTCCTTAGTCAATAATTCTTAAAAACTGAAAGAGATGGTTCTAAATGAAGAGCAATCAAACACAGGAACCTGCTAAGAGAAGACAACAAAAGGAAGATAGTTTTTAAAAAAAATATTTTTCTCATCCTTTTGTCTTCCCTGTTATGTTTACATTCTCCTATGATTTTATAAATACACATGTTTAGAAACACAGATGTACATATTAATATAGACATGTGTATACATATATGTGTATGTATATGGACATATATGTGTGTGCACATACACACATTGATTCTAAGTATCTATCTATCTTTTTACCTAAATTCACACAGACACTATGGTACATCATGGCAATCCACCTTATTCTCTGTTGACCAAAACCGGAAGCATACTGATTCAAGTTTTAATTTGATTTTAAATTTATTCGATTGGACTATGTAGCTTCGTATAACAGAATGGGCTAATGACAACCGACTTCTGAAAGTAAAACTTTCTTGACTGTTTTTTGCCTGTGGTTCCACTACCTTACTGTAAGCATTACCTTGGATATTCCACATGAATATTTTTTAGACCCTTGCTCAGTTCTCCGCTTTCCCTTAGAGCTTTCTAATATCAAAAACAAGTCATACTCTATTAAAGCATACACAGTGCACTATAGCCATTTTCAGAAGTGCATCATTTTATTACCCTCTTGAAGTAGAGTGAAAAGGCTAAGTTTTCTATCAGGTGCCACTAGTGAAATTGCCATTTAAAAAATAATCACAAATTTATACTACACCCCAGAGAATCTGTCTAAATACATAGGTAGTAAAACCTTAACATTGAAAATGCTTTTAAAGTCACAGTCCTAGTTTCACAATCTTGAATTACTATTGACTTTCCTTAGTGTTTTCTGATAGTTAATTCCAATGGGACTTATAAAGCTTTTGCGGCAAATTTCTTAGATTAGTTCTGAAGAGTGCCTTTCGCTTATAGGTAGGCAAAAGTAATTTCTGCAATCTGGCTTTAGAGAATGTTGTTTTCAAATTTACGCCATTCAACCTCTTTCCCCTGATGCATTTCACTTTCTGTTTTATTTGTCTTTAATCATTATAGAATCAGGGATTCTGGATGAAGTAGAAACAAACATGACTGAGTTGGAAGGGAAAGAGTAAAGGTGCACTTTTACTATTGCTTAATAATAGAGTAATCATAAAAAGTTAAACCATATGACCCATACTATACTTTAAGATAAACTAATAGCTTCAGAACTAATGCAAAGAATGTATTAATTTCATATAATGCATTAATTTTATTTCCAAACTACTACCTGTAATTCTTTTAAAAATATCTTATTTATTTATTTTTAGATAGAGGGGAAGGGAAGGAGCAAGAGAGGGAGAGAAACATCAATGTGTAGTGGCCTCTTGTGCTTCCCCAACCAGGGACCTGGATTGCAACCCAGGCATGTTCCCTGACTGGGAACCAAACCAGTGACCCTGTGTTTTGCAGGCCGGAGCTCAATCCACTGAGATGCACCAGCAAGGGCTACTGCCTATAAATCTTAAAGCCTTTTAAAAAGGACTCATGGACATGGCCAACAAATGTGGTGGTTGCTGAGGAGAGGGGGCTCTCTGGGTATTAAATGGTAATGGAAAAACATACAACAAAGATTAAATTTTAAAAATATATTTACAGTCCCATATTCATTTAGTCATATTCATGACTAAAAAACTGAAAAGCTGGAAGTGTTTGCAAAGGTAATCTAGACATATTGATTGATTGATTGATTGATTGATTGATTGAATAATAAATTATCTGTATATTGTATTGTGTGTTCACCACCTCAAGTCAAGTCTCCTTCCATCACCATTTGTCCCTCTTTTATTATGTCCCTCTTACCTTATTCTACTCCCCTTTCCCTCTGATAATCACATACTGTTGTCTCTATATGAGGTATTTTTGTTTTGTTTTGTTTGCTTAATCCCCTCACCTTTTTCTCTCAGTCCTCCTTCCCCTCCCCATCTAACAGCTGTTAGTCTGTTTTCTATACATATGTACATATGTACTTTTATTGATTTAAGTATGCTAAATATAAAGTCAACATTGGAATTATATTTCTGACTTCAAGACATACATACATATACATGAATGAATCAAAAGAGAAGCCAAGAAATGTGGAAATATTGGGCAATGGGTACAAACTTCCAGTTTATTAACAAGTCTCAAGGATCTAATATACAGGATGGTGATTACAGCTAATAATACCATATTATATATTTGAGAGTTCCTAAGAGAGTATTTTAAAGAGAAACAATAACTATATGATGTGATGTGATGTGATGTGATGGAGATGTTAGCTAATTCTATGGTGATAATTATTTTGCAATATATAAATTTACCAAATCAACATCTTGTACATTTCAAACTTACATAATTTTATATGTCAATTACAAGTTAATAAATCTGCGAGAAAAAGGAGAAACAAACAAACAAAAAACACAATACACTTTCTTTGGCTAATGTTTTTGATAAACAAGTGTCATTTATTTAATATTCATCAAACAGTTATTTACCAATTACATGTAGGACACATAAAAGAAAGAGTTCTCATGCTAATAAAAGAATAAAAAATATGCATTTTACATGTAATGATGTATAAAGTTTCATAAAGATTAAAATTTAAGGAAGTTGCAACAGACAGGGTGAGAAGAAACATGACTATGCAATTTGTTTTGATTTCCCTTTCTTATGACTTTCACATCTTGTAATAAACAGATTTAGTATATTTCCAGTAGTGTCATTGTCATTTGTTTTAGAATATCTTAAATTCTAATATTTCCATTAACAGCTACCTTACAATGAACCATTGAAATAAGATGCATGAGATAAATAGGTAAAGAAAACAACCAGTATATGTTCTATGTTCAGACATATGCAAATATCACTTTTTGGGCAAGAAGAAAAGTCAGAAAAATTAATCGATATTAAAATGAGTGCATGATTTTAAAAATAATTGATATCCTGTTTTCTAGATGTTCTTGAAACATGAATGTTTTAACATGATCATAATAAAAGACAGAGCTTTGCTTCTCTATACCTAGAAAGTGAATAGTTAAGTGCAGTCTTATTAAAAAAAACTATATTATATATACTAATTTTGTTTAATTTTAAATATATTTCTCATGTTTTATATTTATTCAATTTAATTTAAAATGTATTTTCATTATTATTTAAAGATATATCACGTAATATTATTTTATATGCAATTTGAACTACCACCATTTGCTACTTAACAAATGATTAAATTGTATTTCCTGATAATTAGCATGAAGGTGTCATATTTTTTAAAAGTTTGCTTCTTACATTTATGTAACAAAGAAAATATTGCTAAGGTAGCCCATTTCTATTTGGCTCCTAAAGTTTGTAAGTTGTAAGGTGTTACAGAGTAATTTATTACAGAGCAACAGAGAGAAGAAAAAGCAGTAAGTGAGAGAATGATTCAACTGTAAGCTCACATTCAAGCCACAGCTTCCAGGAGCAATTCTCAGCTGAAAAGGACTCAATGTATTATCAGGACTAGATGTTGAGGATCTCCACTGAAAACAAACATGACAGGCAGAGTTTTCTTTATGCTGAGTTTTAGATGAATCAGGAATCTTTGTCGTCTTCTTCCAGTACTTTGTAAGGATTTTATATAGATATAAATGTGTAAACACACACATAATTACATAAGCTAAGAATGATTATTTAATCATATTAGTCAGTGTTTGTTGTGTATTCATTTATTTTTTGTAATGTGATTACCTTGAGTCTCCCTCAAATAAAGATATTAGCAAGGAAATAGCACAGAACACCTATATCTTAATTTTCTTAAAGTTTAAGTGTCTAGCATTCTTTAGCTCCCATCTGTGCAATATATTATCACATGAATGTAGAATTTACCAGTGCTTTTACTAGACTACTTCATTAATTTTCATGTGGCAATGTCATACTTATCTACTCATCAAATTTCTGGAAATACATATTATTGGAAACAAAGCCAGAAACAAACAAAAAAATGTTAGAGAAAATATCTCTAAGCAGCAAGGAAAATGATCATCACACTTTTAAGGAGAATCATAAAACTATTACTTATTTACTTGCAGGTTAGAGGCTGTTACTTTGAATTATTGTAATATTAAACATGCTGAATTGACCTATTTAGTTATCACACTTGTTCAGACAACTTTTAGTCCCTTCATTTAAAAAGCACAGTGAGCAAAATAGATAATAAAATTTACTGAACAGGTAGACATTCAATGGAGTAGCAATAAAAGCATATGAAACATAATTTATAAACCACCTGGGGCATTTAGTATCAGACAAAAGAATTCACATATCTCTACATTTCCTGAAGGCATTATGACAAGTGAAGTCTTTAAGATTATTTAAAGTCTTTATTAAAGAGAAGTAATGATGAACTAGTCTATTTTAAACAGGCAATACAACTTTCACTTATATTTCTAAAAATATGTGCATAATGTCATTTAATTAAAATAGTATTCATAGAGATAAGTTGTGTATACCAGAAACTTAACAAATTAGATTAAGGCAAACGTAGATAGTACCAGAAGAGTAAAATATTGTAGAAGCTAATATAAAATAAAGTAAAATGCATTACTTTTCTATCTTATAATCAGTCATTTAAAAAGCATAGAAATTCTGACTTATTTAAAAATTATGTCTTTTATTTTTTGCACAGAAATTTCAGGCCTTGAATCAATTGCATACGTTGACTTGACTCTGAATAGCGAAGTCTCTAAATTATATTGGAAGTTGTTTTCAGTTATTATTTGAACTAATGAAGAAAAAGATAAGTGTTAGTTAATAAAGACCCATAACCAGGTACTTACATGTGTTATTACTAATGTTATTACTAGAATAAGGGAGAACTCTTGCAAAAAAACATAGATCTCCCTGGCTATATTTTACTTTGAGCTGTCAAAATAGAGTAAAAAAAAAAACCTGTATAATAATCATTTATTCCCTATCTATTAGTAACCAAGTTTTGTCAAATTGCACACATAATAAAGGCTGCATATTTAGAACAACTTAATTCATACGATTTTACTCCTTTTCGGTTTTGCTATTTTTATAGTATACTATTTGGGAAGTGCTTAATTTTTCTCCCAGAATTACATGCTGAGTTTCAGCACAAATATTATGAAAAAATCTCATACTGACAGCTGATAAGCAAAGGTTCATTAAATAAAGAGATGTCAATCTGTTATATAATATCAATCACTGGTGTTTTATTTTTAGAGAGAAAGAGTTTGGTTAAAAAGTCTATTTAGAGATAACCTTCTTTTAATGTAATATATTGGAACTCTTTCTAGTTTTTTAGGTTGCAAATAGTATAAAGTCCTACTGCTACCTCTTGAATTTCAGGTCTCTCAGTGGTATATTCCATGCAATAGAATTAGATTGTTTTTTAAAATTTTTGTCTTTATGTTTTCAACAACATTAACAGTGGTTTGTAGCTTATGTACTGATTTACTGGTATAAAAGGATAAATCAGATGTTTCTACTAATGAAAAAACAGACCAATAGTATAATTCATCTTCAAAATGACTGAATATATTATAGGTCTCTTAAGCAGTTTTTGGTTCTTTTTGGTGACATAGATTGTTGGTGCTTTTATTACCACTTTTACTGAAATGGGAGAGAATTGCATGTCTTTATATAAATCTTCCACAGCCAAGTTTCAGAGAATGAGAGAAAGAGGTGAAATTTACTCATTTTTATGTCAACATTTAAGATAGTTTCTTGCATTCAGTAGGCCCTGAGGAAATAATGAACTAATGAAGGTGTCAATGAATAATTAAAGAATTAGAAGAAAATTTTTAGATATTATTTTCTTTGAATTCCATACTTTATATAGAAATTGAATGTAGAAAAAATGTTTAGAAATATCAATTTTAACATGTACATTTTATCCAGTTTGTTATTACAAACTGCAGAGCAAGCCTATATACACACTAGTGCAACATGCTCACATTTTCTTCACATAAGGTTTTGCTTTTGTCATTTTAATTGATCATATTAAACTTAAATTAAGAAGAAACTTGAGAACATATATTTGCTTTAAGTTAACCTACATATCTCATTATCCTTTTTTAAGTATATAATCCTATATTTTTATTTAAATATGATTGAATATTCATATTCAATGAATATTAACTGCTTTTATGAACTGTTATACCAAATACATGAAATTCAATTATATTAAATAGTCATAGAATATTTGTTACATAAAACTCACCAGGTGAT
Organism: Carollia perspicillata; assembly: GCA_004027735.1. Classification (NCBI taxonomy): domain Eukaryota; kingdom Metazoa; phylum Chordata; class Mammalia; order Chiroptera; family Phyllostomidae; genus Carollia; species Carollia perspicillata. The sequence goes on along the minus strand of PVKM010003614.1, from coordinate 6,301 downwards.
TGAAATGCATGATTTAGCCCTTGTATTAATATATGTAATTTGTTTTAATGTATATAATTTGCAATGATGAAAATATTTCTAAACAGTACCAGAAACTATAAGATGATTACACTTAGTAGAAATTTTGTTTTATCTATTTTACAAAGCAATTGTTTTAATGGAATTTTAAAAAACCTAATTTGCCATATTTACAAACTCTTGTTGTACTAGCTCAACAATATACTGTGGATGATTAAAAATTAAAAAATAAATTTGTTTATGGATCCTGTGGCTTTCCAAGAGGAAGCCTGTATGGGACCCTTGATGCAAACTGAAAAGACAAGACATGATCCAAGGTGGCACAGGAGTAACTGAAAGCTACACTAACCTACTACCAGGAAAATTCTGGAATTAACTAAATTGTAGAGAAATCATATAGAATAACCAACTGAACACTAGTTGGAGGAAAGCATATGACCAAGAACAGACAGAAGACACAACTTCACCACACCGTGAGGCAGTGCAGAGGAGGCGCAAGAGGGCTGGCTAGGCTCCCACTGGTGGCAGCTGAAGTCCTGGATGGACATTTCAGTGGCCAGGAATTCCCCCTGAGAAGTGTGAGGTCTGAACACCAAGCTGGGTTCCCCAAACTACAGCACCAGAGCGAGAAAGGAACCCAGATAACATCCAGCTGTGAAAAGCAGCAGGGTCTCTGTCTGCCAGGGAGAGACAGCTGGAGACTCAGAGAGTCCCTTACAAGGCCAACACACAAACTTTCATTTGTGGTCACTGACCCTCAGTTCTGGAAGAATGAGGGCAAAGTAGACTAGTAACACATGAATAGTCTGAGTTTGGTGGCTCTGGGAAGAGAACTAAAGGAACAGCTACCTTGTGCTGAGCCATCCTCCATACTCCACAAGCCATCATTCTCAGAAAAACACTCTCCTCCAAGTGGCATTTGCCTGATGGGAAACAATAGTCCCGCCGACAGAAATTACTCTGCCCTACCCTGTGGTACTTGAGCCCAACTGCTATTATATATTGATTAGATCATTAACTGATCAGTTTAATGGTCGATTACTTTATCATCTAAGGCTGAAAATACAAAGAAACAGCCAAAGTGGAAAGGCAAAAAGCAGATCTCAAATGAAAGAACAACAGAAGTCTCTAGAAGAACTAGATGGAATGGAAACAAGCAATTTATCAGATAGAGAACTTGGAGTAATGATTATAAGGATACTCAACAGCATGAAAAACAACACTGAAACCATTAAAAAAAAGACTGGTTTGAAATAAAGAATGCAATACCTGAGATAAATAATACACTAAAAGGAATAAACAGTAGGTTAGACGAAGCAGAGGATAGATTCAGTGTTTTGGAAGACAAAGTAGAAAAAACACCCAGACGGAGCAACAAAAAGAAAAAAATATTTTAAGTAAGGACAGCTTAACATTTGTATGACATGAAGTGTAATAATATCCACATCATGGGAATACCAGAAGGAGAAGAGAGTGAGCAAGAGATCAAGAACCTATTTGAGGAAATACTGTCCCAAATCTTCCCTAATCTAGTGAAGGAAAAAGTCACACAAGTTCAGGATGCTTAGAGAGTCCCAAAGAAGTTGGACACAAAGAGGTATATACCAAGACATATAAAAGTTAAAATGACAAGGCTTAAAGACAAGGACAAAATCCTAAAAGCCACAAGAGAAAAGCAGGGAGTTACCTACAAGGGAGTACTAGTTAGACTAGCATCTGATTACACAACAGAAGCATTTCAGGCCAGAAAGAGTGGCATGAAATGTCCAAGGTGATGAAAAACAAGGACCTACAACCAAGGTTTCTTTACCCAGAAAGGCTATTATTTAAAGGAGAAATAAGAGTTTTCTAGACAAGAAAAAATTAAAGGACTTAGCACCAAAACAGTACTGCACCAACTGTTAAAGGGCTTGCATGAAGAAGGTCAAAGAAGGAGACAAAGAAAAAAAATGGAGAAAAATAGTCTAACAAAATCATACCACATATGCATCTATCAATAGTAACCTAAAAGTAAATGGATTAAGTGCTCTGATCAAAAGACATAGGGTTGCTTAATAGATAAGAAAACAAGTCCCACATATATGCTGTCTGTAAGAGACTCATCTTATCAAAAGATACACACAGACTAAAAATAAAGGTTTGGAAAAGGATATCTCATGCAAATGAAAAAGAAAAAAAGCAGGTGTAGAAGTACTTATATCTGACAAAATAGACTTTAAAACCAAAACTATAGTAAGGGACAAAGAAGAACACAACGTAATGATAAAGGGAACAATTCAAGAAGAGGATATAACCCTAATAAAGATTTACACACCCATTATAGGAGCACCTAAATATGTAAAGAAAATCTTGATGGACATTAAGGGAGACATCAACAGAAATACAGTCATAGTAGGAAATTTTAACATCCCATTGACTACAATGTATAGATCTTCCAGTCAGAAAAACAACAAGGAGACGGGAGAATTAAATAACATATTAGGTCAAATGGATTTAATTGATATCTGCAGAGCGTTTTACCCACAGTAAATATACGTACTTTTCAAGGACACATAGGATTTTCACTAGGACATTTTCAAATGTATATGTTAGGACACAAAAGAAGTGTCAATAAATTTAAGAAGATTGAAATTATATTAAGCATCATCTGTGACCCCAATGCTATGAAACGAAAAGTCAATCACAAGAACACTGAGAAACACACAAAGATATTGAAACTAATTAATGTTATTAAACAATGAATAGGTCAACAATGAAGTCAAGGAAGAAATCAAAAGGTACCTTGAAATAAACAAATGTGAGGATACAACAATCCAAAATCTATGGGACACTGAGAAAGCAATCCTAAAGGGAAATTCATAGCATTACAGACCTGTCTCAAAAAAAAGAAAAAGTTCAAATAAATAATCTAACATCATACTTAAAGGTATTTGAAAAACAACAACAAACAAAGCTCGAAGTGAGTAGAAGGAAGGATATACTAAAGATCTGAGCAGAAATTAAAGAAATAGAGTTAAAAAATGATACAAAAGAGCAATGGATCCTACAGCTTGTTCTTTGAAAAGACAAAAAATAAATAAATAAATAACAAACCTTTAACCAGACTCATCAAGTAAAAAAGAAAAAGGAACCAAATAAATAAAGTTAGAAGTGAGAGAAAAGAAATAACAACTTTCACCAAGAAATACAGAAGATTATAAAAATATATTATGAACAATTACATGACAACAAACTTGACAACCTGGACAAGATGGATACATTCTTAGAAACATATAACCTTCCAAAACTAAAACAGGAAGAATCAGAAAATCTAAATAGACAAATTACATCTAATGAATTTAAAGCAGTAAACAAAAATTCCCAGCAAATAAAAGCCCTGGAGCAAATGGCTTCATAGATGAATTTTACTAAGTCCCAAGAAAAACTAACACCTCTCCTTCTCAAACTATTTCAAAATATTCTAGAGGAGAGAAGACTCCCAAACTCATTTTACAAAACCAGCATTATCCTAACTCCAAAACCAGATAAAGATAGTGCAAAGAAAGAAAATTATAGGCCAATATCCCTAGTGAATATAGGTGCTAAAATACTCAACAAAATATTAGCAATCAGAATACAGCAATGAATCAAAAAGAGCATACACCACAGATCAAGTGGAATTTAATCCAAGAATTCAAGGTTGGTACAACATTTACAATTAATAAATTTGATTTTACCACATAAACAAAATGAAGAAAAAAACATATGACCGTATCAATGGATGCAGAAAAACTTTTGATAAAACCCAGCATCTATTTATGATCCAAACTCACAGCAAAGTGTGAATAGACAGAACATACCTAAACATAATAAAGGCCATATATAACAATCCCACTACCAGCATCGTACTCATGGACAAAACTACAAGTGTTCCCCTTAAGATTAGGAACAAGAAAATGATGTCCACTTTCACCTCTCATTCAACATAATATTGGGAGTCCTAGACATAGCAGTCAGACAAAAAGAAATAAAAGACATCCAAATTGGAAAGGAAGAAGTAAAACTGTCTTTATTTGCAGGTGGCATGATACAGTTCATAAAGAACTCCAAAGAGTCCACCAAGAATGTACTAGAACTGATAAGAGAGTTCAGCAAAGGAGCAGCATACAAAATTACTATCCAGAAAAAAAGTTGCATTTTTATATGACAATAATGAACTAACAGAAAGGAAATTAAGAAACCAAGCCCATTCACAACCCCTTCAAAAATGATAAAATACCTAGACATAAACCTAATCAAGGATGTAAAAGACCTGTACTAAGAAAATTATAGGACACTGAAGGATTGAAGAAGATTTAAATAAATGTAAGCACATACCATGTTCATGGATAGGAAAAATTAACATCATTAAAATATCTAAAAAATTTAAAATATCAAAGAAATCTATAGATTTAACACAATTCCTATCAAGATTCAAATGACCTATTTCACAGAACTAGAACAAATATTTTAAAAAATATATACAGAACCACAGAAGTCCCATATAGCAACAGCAATCCTGAGAAAGAAGAACAAATTTGGAGGAATCATGCTACTTTAACATGAAACTATACTATAAGCCCAGAGTAATCAAAACAGAATGGTACTGGCATAAAAATAGACACATAGATCAATGGAACAGAATAGAGAGCCCATCAATAAACCCACACCTTTATAATCAATTAATGTTCAATAGACGAAGCAACCACATACAATGGGCTAAAGATAGTTTACTGAACAAATGGTGTTGGGAAAACTGGACAGAGATACATGCAGAAAAATGAAACTAGATTACATTCTTGCGCCACACACAAGAATAAATTCAAAACGGACCGAAGACTTCAATGTTAGACCTAAAACCTAAAATATCGTAAAAGAAAACTTAGGCAGCAAAATCTTAGATGTTGCTCATAGAAATGCTTTATTAGATACATCGCCCCAGGCAAGGGAACAAGAAAAACAAAACAAAAAATAAACAAATTGGACTACATGAAACTAAAAGTTTTTTGCACAGCAACTGAAATCATCAACAAAATAAAAAGGCAACACACAGAATGGGAGAACATATTTGCCGGTACATTTGATAAGAGGTTAATTTCCAAAATATATAAAGTAGTTACAAAATTTAACACCAAAAAAAAAAAAAACAATTAAAAAATGGACAGAGGACCTGAATAGATACTTCCTCAAAGAAGATATACAGATGACCAATAGACACATGAAAAGATGCACAATGTCACTAATCACAAAAGAAAAGCAAATTAAAACCACAGTGCCATACCATCTCACACCTGTCAGAATAGCTATCAATAAATCAAAAAATGAGTGCTGGAAATCATGTGTAGAAAGGGGAACATTTTTGCACTGCTGGCAGATATGTAGACTGTTGAGGCCACTGTGAAAAGCTGTATGGAGATACCTCAAAAAACTAAAAATGGATCTGACTTTTAAACCAGTGATCCCACTGCTGGAAATATATCCAAAGGAACCCAAAACATTAATTTAAAAGAACATAAGCACCCCTATGTTCTTTGCAACATTATCTATAATTGCCAAGATATGAAAGCAGCCCAAGTGTCCATCAGTAGATGAGTGGATAAAACAACTATGGGATAATTACACAATGGAATTCTACTCGGCCAGAAAGAAGAAGAAACTTTTACCCTTTGCAACAGCTTGGATGGACCTGGAGAACACTATGCTAACTGAAATATGCCAGGCAGTGAAAGACAAATACCATATGATCTCACTCATCTGTGGAATCTAATGAACAAACTGAACTAACAAGCAAAACAGAGACAGACTCATAGATGGAGAGCAGATGACAGCTAGTGAGGGTGGGTGGTTGTCAGGGGGTAGAGGGATTAAGCAAAAGGAAACAGAACTCATGGACATGAGCAACAACGTGGTCATGCTGGGGGGAATAGAATATAAGGTGACTAAATTGTGATGGAAAAATACGTAAAGGTTAAATAACAATAAGTAAAAACAAAAATACACCAGCAAAGGAAAACATAAGAAGGAGGGCAGGTTTATTGGTGTTCAGCATTTGGCTTTCAGTAGCTACAATTAAAAAATAAATGAGGGGAACCCCATCCTGCAGAGTCCTCCTGGTCTCAGATGAAATGAACTGGCCTGGGTATAATCTGTCTGGCGGGGAAAGAGCCTGGTGATTCACCCTAGTGGAGAATGCCTGAAGCCCTTCTCCCAAACAGCTTTTATTGGGAATGGTATGTGTAGGAGTATAAAGCATACATGCATAGCT
>PVKM010003613.1:0-56549 GCA_004027735.1 Carollia perspicillata | reverse complement strand
GTCCTTTATGCATGTTCCTCGATGACCCTTCCTCTCTCCCCAGCTCTGTTATCCCCCTCCCCACCTCCCCTCTGGTTACTGTCTGTTTGTTCTTTATTTCAGAGTCTCTGGTTCTTTTTCTTTTTATATTTCTTAATGTGGCTACAAAAAAATTTATGATTCCACATATGGCTTGCATTTTATATCTATTGGCCAGTGCTGGTTTAAATAATAAGATATATAGCATCAAGTTTTTATACTTTCATGTACAGTTATAACTACTTGTTCTTTGATTCTGTATACCTACGATTTATACCATTTGTAAATATTTGTTAATTTCATAACTTAGTAGTTTTGTTGTTGTTGTTGTTACGTAAGACATAGTTCTGGGTGCTGCAGGGAATACATGGAGAAAGAAAGCAATCTCCTATGGTCTGATGGCAGGGAATAAGCAACTACTCCATAGGCTCAAAAGGTTATGCATTAAGGATCAAGGAACCACACAATTAAGGAAGATTCTTATGAACCATTCATTCATTCAACAAATATCTTTTTGACTATCTACTCTGTGACAGGACCAGTTACTTCATAGCACTGAAGCACAAAACATTATGGATCCTGTATATAATCAGTCAGGACTGGACTTTGTGGTTAAATAATCTAGAAAACAGTATTTTTTTTCTTTTAGCATTCTTTAAGATAATAACTGGGAAAATATGCTCATTTTACAGTGATATAGAAGTTATATATTGTTGCTTATACAAAATATATAAATAACCAGCTCACTCACTCCATCCTCAGTTGTTTTGTCAGTGGAAGTGGTGGGCTGAGCTAATAATTTATAAACAGCCTTCTGTGAACTCTCTAGGCAGAGTTAATTATTTCCTGCTTTGCGTGTAGATGGCACTTGATTACAATTATTTGTGTGCATTCATCCCTTCTCCCCAGGGGATCTTATATTGTTTTATTTGCCTTTTGATTTTATTAACATCTGTACTCATCATTTCCTCCTATGTTAATGTAAGAGGTACCCCTCCTGTGCAAGGATTATCTCTTGATTTGTGCAGGGTCCCGGGAAGGAAAGCCAAGTCTCAAGTATTAGTTACTCAAGTCTCTCCCGTCTTAAGAGGAAAAAACAAATCCTTTTGACTCTATAGATTGTTTTAATTGCCACTAACCTCAATTCTTCATTTCATGGTCAAGCTTTAGTCTTTCTAAAGCTTGTTATTCTCAGTGTTCAAATTTCATTTTCTTTTCAATCACTTGCATTCTGGCTTCTGCTTTCATCTCTACACTAAGACTTTAAAATCTAAAGGACATTAAAAAAATTCAAAATGAATCTAAGCTCTAAATGTAAGACCTAAAACTATAAATAAAATTCTTAGTAGAGAACATGGGGAGAAGCTTCAAGATACTGGATTTGGCAGTGATTTCTTAGGTTTGACATGAAAAGCATAGCACAAAAGAAAAAATAGACTTTATCAGAATTAAAAGGTTTTGTGCATCAAAGAACAATCTCAAGAGTGAAAAGACAACATATAGAATGAGAGAAAATGTCAATCATACATCTGACAAAGATACATCAGATACCCAGAAAAAATATTTTTAAGGATTTTATTTATTTTTAGAGAGAGGGTGAAAGAGAGGGAGAGAAACATCAGTGTGTGAGAGAAACATCAATAGGTGGCCTCTCTCATGTGCCCTTGTTCGGGCTGAACCTGCAACCCAGGCATGTGCCATGACCTGGAATTAAACCAGTGACCTTTTGCTTTGTGGGACAACACCCAACCAACTGAGCCACACCTGCCAGGGCCAGAAAATATTAAGAACTATAACTCAACAACAAAAAACAAGCAACTTGATTTAAAAATGGGGGAAAGAACTTGAATAGACATTTCCACAAAGAAATACAGATAGCCACAAAGCACATGAAAAGATGTTCAATGTCACTAATCGTAAGAGAAATGCAAATCAAAACCATAATGGGGTACCACTTCATACATCTGAGGATGGCTAATATTTAAAAAGCAGAAAATAACAAGTGTTGTTGAGGACAGGAGAAATTGGAACCCTGTGCATTGCTGGCAGGGATGTGACATGGTATAGTTGTTGTGGAAAATGGAATGTGAGTTTTTCAAAAAATTAAGCATAGAATCACTAAATGATTCCCCAGTTCTACTTCTAGGTATACACCCAAAAGAACTGAAAGGGACTGGAACACATACTTGTACACCCATGCTCATTGGAGCATTATTTACATTAGCCAAAAGGTAGAAGCAAGACCAGTGTCTATGGAGAGATGAATGTACGAAATAAGGTATATAATACAGTGGAATATTATTCAGCCTTAAAAAGGAAGGGAATTCTGACACACGCTACAACATGGATGACCTGTGAAGACATTATGCTAAGTCAAATCAGTCACAGATGTATATGATTTAAGTTATATGATATAGTCAAATTCAGAGAGACAGAAAGTAATCAATAGAATGGTAGTTGCCAGGGACTAGGGAAAGGGGAAAATGGGGAGTTATTGTTTAATGAATATAGGTTCAGTTTGGGAAGGTTAAAAAGCTCAGGAGAAGTATGATGGTGATAATTGTAGAACAATGTGAATGTACTTAATGCCACAGAGCAGTACACTAAAAAATGGTTAAAATGGTAAATATTTTGTTAAGTATATTTTACCGTAATAAAATTCAAAGGACATTTACCAAACTAATTTTATGTGCTTCTGTTGATATTTCTGTCCTTGAAATTCTTACCTAGATTTCTAGAACATTCTCATGGTTTTTCTTTCTGTTTTTCTGGACCTCTTTCCCTTCCCTTTTATGGCTTCTTTAATTTAGGAATGTCTCTTTGGCTTATTACCTAAGATTTGCACTCATATTTAAGACTTCCACTACTACTAGATCTGGTACTGGCAGATTCTATAGTCTCTATGAATGTCAGTCTCTTCATACACAAATTAAGGTTTGATATCCCTATCTTATTGCTTATGAAAATAAAGTAATACAGATAATATTTAGCCTTATCTGGTAAGTATTGTATAATGATTATGTATTTATTATATACCTGTAGGCAAGATATTTTTTGAGGAAAAATGTAATTCTGACATTCTTTTGAGCATCCCACTTAATTATTCCCTTGAAACCCTTAAACTCAGTATTTCTAAAACTGGCTTTCTCTCCCCAGACTTATACTTCCTTTTGTGTTAACTCTATTGGTGGATGATCTTACAGTCCACCCCAAGTAGAGGGGTAGGTTGACTTACCACTCTCCCCCACTAATCTATATCATTCAGCTTCCCAGCAGAAGCTTCTGATGTTTTGCTTGGTACATAATAGGTATTCAATAAATGTTTTTTGATTACATGAATGACTCACCCTATGTTGTGGAACACAGACTTACTACTATAATCTTATTTTGTATTCTATGGTGATTTACACCAAGTCATGGAGTTGAAGTTAAATTCATTCAGGATTTAAGGATGCCATTCTAGGCTGCCATTCTTCTCCCTAAGTATTAGATCACTTCTTTATTATTTTTTCTTGATTGGACCTAAGATGCAATATATATATTTTTCCTTAACATTTTATTAAGTTTTTGTGATGATTTCAAACATAGAAAAAAAGAGGAAATGCTATATTGATTTCTTATTTACTCATCACCCACTAATTATCAATTTGTGGCCCTCTTCCTCTCAACTCCGATTACTTTGAAGCAAATTCCAGACATTGTTTTATCAGTAACTAACTGTATTTGTCTCTAAAGAATAAAGACTTTTAAAGCATACTGTAATATTATTATCACACTTACAATTTTTAATTATATCATATCTAGTCTATGTTCAAATGTTTGAATCAGAATCCAACTTGGGATCATACATTGTAATTGTTTGATACGGCTCTTGAGTCTTAGTTATATGTCTCCTCCTCTCTTTTATTTGTTGAATTTATTTGTTAAAGAAACTGTGTTCTGTAGATTTTTAAAAGTGTAAAAGTATAGCTCAGCTCTGCTCAATAGAAATATAATGCAAGCCACATATGTTCTAGTTAACACATTATAAAAAGTAAAAGGAAACAGGTAAAGTTAATTTTTAATGTTTTTTATTTAACTTAGTAATGTATCCAGACAACATTTCAACATGGAATTAACATAAAATTACTAATGAGATGTTGTACTGTTTTTTTTTGTACCAAGTATTCAAAGTCCAATGTGTATTTTATATTTATAGTATATCTCACTTTGGACTAATATTTCAAGGGCTCAATACCTACTGCATGTAGCTACTGGCTACATATTGGGCAGGGCAGTTTACACTTTGCAGATTGGATGCCTATGATGTCATTTAGCATGTGTTTTATTTTGTTGTAAATTGGCAACATGTTTTTAGATTTTTATTTTATTTTTAAACAGAAGAATATTATGAATGTTAACATTAAAATTAAACATTTGATAAGTTCAACTTCAGAAAATTTTTTACAAATGAAATTGTGACTTCCTTTAAGGGTTAAAAACTTTTTATTTGTATTTTAGTGCCAGTCCAGAGGAATATAATACAGTTGTACAGAAGCCAAGACAAATTCTATGTCAGTTTGTTGACCGAATACTTACAGATGTAAATGTTGGTAAGAAATAATTACTTCTTATATAAACTTTATAAATTAAATTGTTTTCTGTACACATAACATTTTACAAGCATTTTTCTCTATGTTATATAGAATTGGTATTTATGACAGTTACTATTTTCAAGCAATTTATATTACATAATATGAGTTAGAATTTTATAGGAAATCTGTTTTTCTATTTGGTATCTAGATTTTCTGCTGCTTACTACGAATTTTGATGTAGGGTATTATTATAGATAAAAAATATTCGGCCAGTTCCAATGAGGTAGACTCTCTTTAGCTAGGTCTTGTGCCAGTGGTTGAGAAACAGCAAATGCCATAAACAACTGGTGACTTTATAAGTTTTTGAATCAACTGTTTATATTTCCTATCTGTGGCAACCTAAAAGGCAAATTACAAATTTAGCAAGAATGGTGTCACATCTGTCATATCTGTTAAAATTACATTGAAGGGTTAATATAGAGTGCTATTTGGCTCATGCTTTGTAGAGTTGATTCCACATTTGGTACAAGTTTTATGACTTGTGGTGGTTATTTACCCTCGTTTTTCAATCAGTAAAATTATGAGTTGCTGAAAAATGTCAAAGAACTACTGAATACTTGTTAGATGTGTTTTCCTATGGTGCTCCTGTTTACACCACTAGCCTGTCCTTCTTGTTTATTAACTCTTCGTCATTTAGGCATCAAGGGCTTCACAGCATCTTCCCACACACTTGTTTCCTCCATTGTGAAATAATGTAATCAGCATATTGTATTGTAATTATTAGTTTATTTGTCTGCCTCACCTGATTGTGAGGTTTTTTTTTTTTTTTAATTTTAGCACAATGCCAGGCATATTGTAGGCCTATAGTACATACTTGGTGAATGGATGTATAATAGATGAATGAACATGATTATTAAACATTTAAAATTAGAAAGGTAGGATTGTAGTGGTTAGCTTCATCAATTTAGCATGAGCACTATAATTATGGTCACCAAAATCTAGTTTCTTAACAAAACACTGCTGTTTAATTTGTTACAACACTTTAAAATGAATCTTGTGTTTTTTAGTTGCTCTAGAACTCATAAAGAAAACTGACTCTCAGCCAACCTCTGTGATGTTGCTTGATTTCATCCAGCATATCATGAAGTCCTCTCCACTTATGTTTGTAAATGTGAATGGAAGCCATGGGCAAAGTGAGGCGAAAGGCAGTTGTATTGGTAAGTCCAGCTGTTTGTACATTCATTTGCAATCTGTTTTATGAAATCGACCTTTTTCTCTCTGAAATATAACATATATACTAATAAACATCTTAGTCAAATTATGGTTCGTTTTAGTTCATGTATTCTCATTGTTTTCTTTTGTTATGGACTAGATACCCAAATGGGACAGAAATAATCAAATTTGTTGATTTGCCATTGAAAACTTCAGCTATTTCCTTTTTTCTGGTTTTGGTGATCTCTTTCTTCTAGATCAGGCATTAGCAAACAATGGCTCACAGGCTGGCTCTCTGTTTATGTAAAAATATTTATTGTAACACAGCCCTGCTCATGTTGTTTGTAACTACTAAAACAACATGGAGTAGTTGACATGGAGACCACATGGCCCTCAAATCTATCTGGTCCTTTAAGAATGAGTTTCTTTTTTTTTCTTAATCCCTTTACTTTTTCACCCAGCCCCACAGTCTCTCTCTCTCTCTCTCTCTCTCTCTCTCTCTCTCTCTCTCTCTCTCTCACACACACACGTACAAATCCCTCATAGACAGAGACAATGGTATGATTGATGACTACCAGAGGGAAAGGGAGGTAGAAGAGGGTATGTGGGGATAAATGAAGGAGACTAGACTTTGGGTGGTGAACACACAGTGCAATATACAGATGATGTATTATAGAACTGTGCATCTGAAACCTATATAATTAACTAATGTCATCCCAATAAATTCAATAAAAAAGAAAAAAAAGAATGAGTTTGCTGATACCTGTTCCAGATGAAGTTCTTTTCCTAGACTTTCTCCTCATTTTTTCCACTACTTGTCCTTTTATTGGCTTCCTCCTAAAGAGGTGTAAAGCAAACATTTTTTGTAATGTATATGCAATGTATAGAGTATTTTACAGTTTTTTGCTTGAATTTCATGACTGAGGTTTGATAACATGTCCTTCAAAAAGTCTTTTTTGGCCACTGTTGCCAACTGCTGGGCTTGGGACTGGCTTCATTGCTTCTTCGTAATGCTCTGTTAATAAGAGTGTTCTACATTTTTTCTATCATAGTGGTTTTTAAATTGCATTATAAAACACAGTTAAAAAAACAGGTCGTGACCCCTTAGTGAGTTATGAAGATGAAATGTAATAGACTAGGAAGTATTACAGTGCACTACATATAATAAGAATAAATACTGTTTCATGAAACTTTTGTTTCACACATTTAAACAGATACACCTTTGTGTACTGGGTCAAGATATAAAAATATATCTCTTAGCATTAGTCAGAAAGTTTCAGAAACTATTACTATAGGATTTATGAGGACAGGACTCTGACTGAGTTGTTCTTATGCCCTTGGGCAAAGTCACCACTCAATAAATACTTGTTGAAGGGGTGATAATAATTGTAACTACTGTTTATTGAGTGTTTATTTAACTTTAGGCACTTACCTGAGAATTTCACATATATCATCTTACTTGATCCTCAGTAACCTATAAAGTAGATGTCATCATTCCCCTTTCATAGATGAAGTCAGAGGTTCAGATAAATGAAAAGTTCACACAACTAGTAAAGTGGAAAGGCAGGACCTTGTCTGTCTGACTCCAAAATTGGTATATTTCCATTTTGTAAGGAATGTTTCAGATCACAGGTGGCAAACACAAGGCCCGAGGACCAAATTCAGCCCTCTACCTTGTTTTATGCAGCCCGGCACCTTGTTTCTACCCAGCAGCAGCACCAAACTCTCACTTAACTGTTAAGGAGCAGTTACATTTATACAGTCCTAACATTACATTCAGCCCTTTGAAGGCAACCTCAAGGCTGATGTGGCCACCGGTGAAAATGAGTTTGACACCCCTGTTTTAGACTATCTTGTTAGTGAAGTTTACACTTTAAAAGTAAATTATTAAGCAATTATTAATTTGCTAAAGCAAATTAATTAGGATTTCTGTTAATATCTTTTTTGTTTGCTTATTTCAAAGACTTTAGTAATTGGATCATAAGAAGACTTCTTCGTATTGCAGCAACTCCATCCTGTCATATGTTACACAAGAAAATCTGTGAAGTCATCTGCTCATTATTATTTCTTTTTAAAAGCAAGAGTCCTGCTATTTTTGGAGTGCTGACAAAGGAATTACTACATCTTTTTGAAGACTTGATTGACCTCCACAGAAGAAATGCAATGGGATGCTTTGTGGAATGGCCAGTGCTAGTTAGCCGATTTTTAAGTCAATTAGATGAACAAGTGGGATATTTACAGCCAGCTCCTTTGCAGTTCATGAACATGCAAAATTTAGAATTTATTGAAGTCACTTTATTAACAGTTCTAATGCGTATTATTGCATTTGTGTTTTTTAGAAGGCAAGAACTCTTATTTTGGCGAATAGGTTGTGTGCTGCTGGAGTATGGTAGTCCAAAAATTAAATCGTTGGCAATTAGCTTTTTAACTGAGCTATTTGAGCTTGGAGGACTTCCGGCACAACCAGCCAGCACCTTTTTCAGCTCGTTTTTGGGATTATTAAAACACCTTGTAGAAATGGATGCTGACCAATTGAAAATCTATGAAGGTCCATTATCAAAGCTGATAAAGACACTATTTGCTTTTGAAGCAGAAACTTATAGAAATATTGAGCCTGTCTATTTAAATATGCTGCTGGAAAAACTCTGTCCCATGTTTGAAAATGGTGTGCTTATGCGGCTTAAGTCTCATTTGCTAAAAGGAGCTTTTTGTCACTTACTGCAGTATTTCCTTAAATCTGTGCCAACGGGGTATGAATCTGCTTTACAAGTTAGGAAGGTTTATGTGAGAAATATTTGTAGAGCTCTTGTAGATGTGCTTGGAGTTCAGATGGATGCAGAGGTAAGTCATCCTCAAGGTTAAGTATTTTTTCATAATTTGTATATGCATATATGCAAGATATAGTAATGAGAGAATAGAATATCTTTAATAATAATGTACATTCAGAATGGGATGTTTTTCACAATCTACTTTGGCTCTTTATAAAGGTTTTTTACTTGGATTTCAGAAGAATTTGTTCACTAAGTTGGTAATGAACTGCCAATGAAGTTGAATGTTTTAAGGTAGAATTTGTGAAGTGTATGTGTGTTTGTTGCATTATTAATTAAAAGGGGATCAATTAACTTAATTGCATAAACTTTGAGCACTAACAGATTTTTTTGACAGTTTATTGTCAATAATTTTAGAAAAAGTATGGATACATAGTACTAGTAATGTTAAATTATGCCTCTTTTTCTATTTGAACTGTGAGAGAAAGGTAGTACAATAAAATAGTCAGAAATGCAGTAACTTGATTAAATATTTTAGTTTATTTTTATCTATGAGACTTGCTGGATTCGTAGCATGAAATTCGTAGACTTGCTGGATTCGTAGTTAGTAATTCCCTTAATAGAATATTTTTTGTGACATTTTGATAGAGGGAAAAACAATTTATAGGGAGAAGGATTTGTTACGCCTTCTAAAACTATAGAACTGTAGCTCTAGATATAGAACTATATGTAGACTGTGAAATAATATAGATTAACTTAGGTTTTTGTTTCACCTGATGAGACTCCAGAAATAGTTTACTTTTTTAGAAAACTTACAACTAATTCCTGCTGCACTTTCACTGTCTGTGAATAATATGAACATTTTCTAAGAGATGGTTGTTGAAATTATTTTTGCCTTCTCAGTATTTGTTGGGCCCACTTTATGCAGCCTTAAAAATGGAAAGTATGGAAATTATTGAGGAGATTCAGTGCCAACTTCAACAGGAAAACCTCAGCAGTAAAAGTGATGGAATATCACCCAAAAGGCGTCGACTCAGCTCATCTCTAAACTCGTCCAAAAGAGCAACAAAACAGACTGAGGAGTATGACCTTCATTCAGTTTTTATTTACCTATGTAGTAAAACTTTATTTACTTTTAAAAATTGCCTTTAGCTGTGGCTGGTGTGATTCAGTGGATTGAGCACTGGACTGTGAAGCAAAGGGTCACTGGTTTGCTTCCCAGTCAGGGCACATTCTTGGGTTGCAAGACAGGTCCCCAATAGGGACCATGGGAGGGCAACCACACATTGATCTTTCTCTCTCTCTCTTTCTCCCTATCTTCCCCTCGCTCTAAAAATACATAAATAAAATCTTTAGAAAAAATTACTTTTAGTTAAGTGCTTCGACTTAAATACACAAAGAACATTTGTTCTTTCTAGAGGTAGTCAAAGACATGCCTAAAATATTTTAATAGTGCTAGTATGAAATATTTCATGGATAAATATGGTTACTTAAAAGACTTCTTTTTTAAAGATTTTATTTATTTATTTTTAGAAAAAGGGGAAAGGACAGAGGAGAGGGGAGGGAAAAAAAGAGGGAGAGAAACATCAGTGTGTGTTTGCCTCTTGCACAGCCCCTACTGGGGACCTGGCCTGTAACCTTGGCATGTGCCCTGACTGGGAATGGAACCAGCGACCCTTTGGTTCGCAGGCTTGCACTCAGTCTGCTGAGCCACACCAGCCAGGACTAAAAGTTTTTATTGTCTAGTTTAACTACTTAATATATGAAAAATCTGAGACTGTACATCTAATAGCAGCTTTTAAAAATGTGAATAAGTGACTTTTTTTGACATTTGGTCAAAGAATTCCCATATTTCATACAGCCATGAAAGTTGTTTTAAATCTTAGGATAAATTTCAGTACTTTACATGTTATTTTTTGTTTTAAGCATTTTCACCTTTGAACCAAATTTATGTTAAATGTGATTATATTTATACTGTGGTTATAATTACAGAATTAATCACGTGGATATGAGCAAAAGGAGCTTATTATGGAGTGCACTGAAACAGAAAGCTGAATCTCTTCAGATTTTCCTTGAATACAGTAGTCTAAAGAGTCCTGTTATTGAGACTTTAGAAGGAATTGCTGTTGTCCTACAACTGACTGCTCTGTGCACTGTTCATTGTTCTCCTCAAAACATGGACTGGTAAAACAACTTGTATTTTCTGGGTGGGTTTTCTGTAATAAATTTGGATTTATTGTTTAGGAGCTTTCATTCACTTGATTTGTGTGACCTTAGAACACAAAGTTTTAAGTGAAATAGAAATTTGTTTTTTATTGAGCACTTGCTAAACGCTATGTACTGTGTTAAGTACTGTACATAACTTAAGTTTTACAACAGTTCTGTGCTGTAAATGCTATTATGCCTACTTTACAAATTAGAAACTGGCGGTTAGAGAAATTGAGGCTTTTTTTGGTCTGAAGTCTAACCAAACTCCTGGGCATACACATGTATAAAGTTGCAGAATACATTTTTATGCAACTCAAAAGCCAGTGTTTTTTTAGTCAAACATTAAGTTAAAAGAACATTTGCCTTTCATAATAAGAGAAGGAATTTAGAACTTGTTAAAGGTGTGTTTGTTCAGTATTCTTAATACAGGTTAATTATTCTATCAGAAGAAACAATAGGGTAAGCTCTTTCTGAAGATTTAGTCTTATTTTTGGTGCCACGTTATAGACCAAAACTTATTAATTTTTTTACGTGATAATTTATTCTGTGTTTTCTGATTCATTTATTTTTTCAATTACAGTTTACATTCAATATTATTCTGTATTAGTTTCATATATGCAGCATATATGAAACTAAAAAACCATGTACTTTACAGAGTGTGTCCATCTGATATTTCAAGTAAATATTGACTATATTCCTTGTGCAGCAATCTACTCTGACTGTTCTGCCCTGATTCACTTTTTTAACTAGCCAATCCAAAGTTGTGGAGAAGATATTAAAAAAATATTAGTTCATGTTGCATTAAGTTTGGAATTTCGAATAACTTGAAGGAATAGCTAATTAGGCTGAGGTCTCCCCTTGTCCTATTGTTAAGAAAAGATTTACTAAGCCAGTTAAAAATTACACAGTCTTCAGTCATTTTTAAGCCTGGTGATGCCAGATTTAAATATCCTGGATTAATTTTATTACCAAATCCTAAGAGTGATTTAGAAATATATGAAAAGATTAAGCTTCAAATAATAATGACATTAATTCATTTACATATTTACTTTGAATTGGTTTAAAGTTATATGCTAGTTTTATACTCCTAATTTCTTTTGGCTTACTACAGTATTAGGTTTGACTAACGATTCATTTTGATCTGTGTCTTAAAAAATGTATTAATTGCAGCCATAATTTCAAGGATTGTCAACAAAAGTATAAGAAGAAACCAGTAGTAATAACTTGGATGTCTTTGGATTTTTACACAAAAGTGCTTAAGAGCTGTAGGAGTTTGTTGGAATCTATGCAGAAACCTGACCTGGAGGCTGTTATTGATAAAGTGATGAAAATATATGATGCTTTGATTTATATTCAAGGTGAGTAAAAATAAGTAGTAAATCAAAATAACCTTTAGAAATAATCCATATAGAAATCTCTTTTGCCTAAGGTGTACAGATGTTTGAAATAACCAAAAGTTTACTTGATTTCAGTTGTTAAGCTGTCATTAATTTCCAGTTCCAAATTTATTTGTGTAATATTTTGATTTATTATTCTTTTTCAGTCAATAGAAATTACTTAGAGGTTTTAAATTTTTTGGAGCATCTGAAGAATGCTAACGTCCTTAAATATACACAGATGTATATTTTTATGGAGTCACACTTAATTTGTTTGTGTTCATAGGCCTCAGCACATCATTTCTATGTTGAGAACCCCTGTTAACTGAATATTTATTCTAATTCCACCTGATGGTTAGAACATCTGTTTTTATTGGAAAAAAGGTGGATATGATTAAGGAAAAGACATAATTAATCACTTGTCTTGTGTTTCTGTAGTAAAAACTTCATTTGAAGATCATATTCTAGAAGATTTATGTGGAATGCTCTCAATTCCGTGGATTTATTCCCATTCTGATGATGGTTCTTTAAAATTGACCACATTTGCCGCTAATCTTTTAACATTAAGCCAGAGGATTTCAGATAGCTTCTGTAAGTGGTCACAAAATTCTTTGTTTGGTTTGTTTTGGTGTAACTCATCTCTTTATGGGACTTCTACACTTCTATATTTTCAATAACTAAGAAGTATGTATTTTTTAAAGAGTTTGTTTATTTAGTTTTAGAGAGAGGGGAAGGGAAGGAGAAAGAGAGGGAGAGAAACGTCAAAAAATGGGGATGCCTCTTGTGTAGTCCCTACCGGGGACCTGGCCTGCAACCCAGGCATGAGCCCTGACTGGGAATTGAACCTGAGACCCTTTGGTTTGTAGTCCAGTGCTCAATCCCCTGAGCCACACCAGCTGGGATGGGAGGAGGTACATTTTTAATAATTCAAAAACAAGTTAAGCATATAAAAAGTTAAAAATTATAGGATTTGCATATATCCTCAAGTCTTCTGTCACATTGTTCTCTAAAAATGTCACTTCAGTTCACAATCCTGCTAGCAGAATATTGGAGTTCCCATTGTTTTGCATCCTCTCTGTAAAATTTTTGCTATCAAAAAAAAAAAAAAAGAAATGTGAATGTTGAGGAGGTAACTATCTAAAAACAATTCTCTTTTAACTCTGGTGGGTATGATTTTTAAATTGCATTCTCCTGATTATTGTGCAGTAACATTGTACATACACCTTTTTCTGGAACATTTCATTTTTGGAAAGGGAGCTTTTAATTAAATTTTATTGATTATGCTATTACACTTGTCCCAATTTTTCCCCCTGTGTTCCCCTCTACCCAGCATCCCCCACTCCCTCAGGCAACCCCCACACCATTGTTCGTGTCCACAGGTCATACATATAAGTTCTTTGGCTGCTCCATTTGCTGTACTTTACATCCCCCTGGCTATTCTGTAACTACCTATCTGTAATTATTAATCCCCTTGCCTCTTCACTCATTCCCCCACACTCCAACCAGGTAACCATCATAATGCTCTCCATATCTCTGAATGTCTCTGTTCTACCTATTTGCTTAGTTCTTTAGATTCAGTTGTTGATAGGTATGTATTTATTCCCATTTTATTGTTCATAGGTTTGATCTTTTTCTTAAATAAGTCCCTTTAACATTTCATATAATAATGGTTTGGTGATGATGAACTCCTTTAGTGTTTTCTTGTCTGGGAAGCTTTTTATTTGCCCTTGATTCTAAATGACAGCTTTACTGGGTGGAGCAGTCTTTGTTGTAGGTCCCTGCTTTTCATGACTTTGAATATTTCTTGCCCATCCTTTCTAGCCTGCAAAGTTTCTTTTGAGAAATCAGCAGATGGTCTTGTGGGAATTCCCCTGTACGTAACTAACTGCTTTTCCTTTTGCTGCTTTTAAGATCCTCTCTTTATCTCGAACCTTTGGCATTTTAATTATGATAAGTTTTGGAGTGGGCCTCTTTGCATCCATCTTGTTTGGGACTCTCTGTGCTTCCTGGACTTGCATGTCTATTTCCTTCACCAAATTAGAGAAGTTTCTTTCATTATTTTTTCAGGTGGATTTCCAATTTCTCTTCTACTTCTGACACCCCTATGACACAACTGTTGGACCTCTTGAAGTTGTCCCAGAGGCTGCTTACCACATCCTAATTTTTTTTGGAATCTTTTTTCTTGTTATTCTGATTGGTTGTTTTTTGCTGCCTTATGTTTCAAATCATTGATTTGATTCTCAGCTTCATCCCCTCTACTGTTGTTTCTCTGTAAATTGTTCTTTATTTCAATTAGTGTATCTTTTGTTTCTGACTGGATCTTTTTTATGCCGTTGAGGTCCTCACTAAGTTCCTTGAGCACCCTTAGAACTAGTGTTTTGTACTTTGCATCTGAAAGATTGCTTATCTCCATTTTGTTTAGTTCTTTTTCTGGAGTTTTGATCTGTTCTTTCATTTGGCCACGTTTCTTTGTCTCCTCATTTTGGCAGCGTCTCTGTGTTTGTTTCTATGTATTAGGTAGAGCTGCTACATCTCCCAGGCTTGGTAGAGTGACCTAATGTAATAGGTGTCTTGTAGGGTCCTGTGGTTCAGCCTCCTCATCACCCAAGCTGTATACTTGAGGTGTGCCTTTCATGTACTCTGAGTACTCCCTCCTCTTGTTGTTGAACCTTTATTGCTGTTGGCTGGTCAATAGGAGAGATTTACCCAGGCCAATAAGCTGGAAGGACTGGCAGTGACCACTGACTACCAACCTCTGCCCTCCGTGGAGGATCAGCTGTGTAGGGGCAGGGTGGTGGTGCTCAGACATGATCTGAAGCTGTCCAGTGGGTGTACTGGCCTTGGAGTTTCCCAGGGGGTTCAGGACATGGTCAGCCTCCATGTGTGTTTTTCCTGGGACTACCCTACATGAGCTATAAAGCAATATGAGATGGTTGCTGCTTGTGCTGGGCTTATAGATTCCTGGGTGAAGGCAAGTTGTGAACCTAGGCTGGCTGCTGCTAGTGCTGGGCCTAGGGCTGCTTAGCAAGAGGTATGAGGGATAGGGGCTTACTGAGGCTGGCTGTTAGTTATTAGATTGGTTTTAGGAAGTTGTGAAGCAAGAGCTAAGACCAGCCTTTCATTTGGAAAAATCATGGTTGACAGCTGAGGCGGTCAGGAAATTGCATGGGGTGAAGTCTCAGAGGATCTCCAGGGTGGGACAAACAGTATTAGCCAGGTTGGTGGAGTTTCAGATATGGCACCAGCCTGCTAGCTCGGTAGCCCTGTGGTGGGTGGGTCAAAAAGGGACAGTAGCCTCTGGCCACTATTCTGTCTGGGAGAAAGGTGTCCCCCAGCTCAATGCCAGACACTTCAGTTCTTCTCTATATGCCATGGTGCCTTTCCAGCTGCTACTCCAGTACTGGAGCTCAGAGTGAGTGAGCCTAAGTAAGTCTGTTTGTGGGGTTTTTAAGGGGAACTACTTGGGACTCCAGAAATTTCTTCCATTGACTCAATACCCATTGGTTTTTGCAGCCAGAAGTTATAGGGACTTATCTTCTTTCCACTTGAACCCTGGGCTGGGAGGCCTAGTGTGGGACTGGTACTTCTTGCTCTTGAGGTACTCCTCCTGAATTTTTGTCCACCACACGTGGATGTGAGACTAGCCCATTCTGCATCTCTGCCCCTCGTACCAGTCTGGATAGATGTGGTTTCCTTTATTCCGTAGTTGTGAGACTTCCATTCAACTCGATTCCTGGTGTTTCTGAGTGATGGTTGTTCTGTATTTTAGTTGTAATTTTGATGTGGTTGTGTGATGAGGCAAGCCATGTTACCTAATGCTGCCATCTTGACCAGAAGTCAAATATTACCTATAATTGAGATGTTACTGACTATACAAAAAAGAATGAACATATATGTGTACATATATAAATAAAGTTAACATTTAGAAATCTTATTTAATGGACTTAATTTTTCAGCACCACAGGCACAATCACGATGTGTGTTTCTTCTTACACTGTTTCCAAGAAGAATATTCCTTGAATGGAGAACAGCAGTTTACACCTGGGCCCTGCAGAGCTCCCATGAAGTAATCAGGACTAGTTGTGTTAATGGATTTTTTATCTTATTGCAGAAGCAGAATTCTTGTAACAGAGTTCCCAAGATTCTTATGTATGTATTAATATTTTAATTTGAATATATAACTTGACTGGAAAAACCATATATGTAAATTAATGTTAATGCTGATGTTAATAGAACAAATGTTGCTTTTAGTTTTAGAATTTCAATATTTTTTTTTGTTCTATTAGTACTTTGGCCACAAATTAAGCAAGACTATTAGACCACAGAATTAAGTAGGAAGGTTTAGTACCTTTTCTTTTTTTCCCCAGAGATAAAGTCAAGGATGATTCTGATACTGTTAAGAAAGAATTTGCTTCTGTGCTTGGTCAACTTGTCTGCACACTTCATGGCATGTTTTATTTGACAAGTTCTTTAATAGAACCTTTTTCTGAACATGGACATATGGACCTCTTATGTAAGAGCCTAAAAGTCACATCTCAGCATGAATGTTCGTCTTCTCGACTAAGAGCTTCTGTTTTCAAACCATTCCTTTTCCTTCTGAAAAAAAAAATATCTAGTCTAGTGAAACTTGGTGAGTGATTTGTTATTTAATATTTTAAAATCCACTTAACCTCTGTTTTTAAAATCTGTGATAGAATTAACCTGAAGTCTTAAAAAATTAGACATTCTTGATTGGTTCAATGCTCATGTAATGATTATTTATAAATGGGATGACTGTATGATAAAAGTAACAAGAGAAGTAGTATTTGAATTTTTAAAATGCCCTTGTGATTTGATATTATAATGGGGCATACCTGATTGGTTCAATGTAATGAGATTCAATATTCTTCTTTTTTTTTTTAAGATTTTATCTTACTTTTAGAGACAGGGGAAGGGAGGGAGAAAGATCAGTGAGCACAACTCTCAACCAGGTACCTGGCCCACAACCCAGGCATGTGCCCCGGCTGGGAATCAAACCAGCAACCTTTTGATTCTTAGGCCAGTGTTTAATCCACTGAGCCACACCAGCCAGGGCAGGTTCAATATTTTTTATCCTCTTTGGTGATACCAGGGACCTTCTTAATGTGTTCCCTGTAACGACCTTGGACCTTCAGGATTTCAAATGGTTAGATATTGCACAACTGAGGACTATAGATTGTATCTTATTGCCCATTTTTCAATGGTTTAAGGGTTTGTTGGGAGCATGAAATTTACACAAATACTTTCCAGATCCATTTGTTTGGGTTCTGTGTTGCAACTTGTTCTCAAGTTTTCAAGACAGTATGTGATAAGTAGTTTCTAGGACTTCTTAAATCTTTTAATGTAGGGTTAACAGTTTGGCTAAGATTACCCTGAATTCACACTTCTTCAGATTAGTGAAATGTACTTTTAAGTTTATCTTGGTAACATACAAAATCTAAGTGACTAGTATGTAACAACCTAAAAAATTCTAGAACTTATTTTAGATTAAATTATTTGTAATTTAAAAAAATTATGTTCTATTGATTACACTATTATAGTTGTCCCAATTTTCCCCCCTTTGCCCTCTTTGAGCCAACACCCCTCACTCCCTCAGGCAAACTTTTATTAAATATAAAGTATATTTAAAATTATAAATTCATTTTAATCCTCTACAATTCTGTATGCTCTATACATTTAAATACTAAATATTGACATTATAAGGCAGCTTAGAATTCTGTGTAGCATATTATTTGTTGAAATACTTTTTATAGTAAAATTCTGAATTTTAATGAGTTAAGTTAGGTATTAATATGCTCTTGCCCTTTAGCTTTCATAGATAATCTGTATCATCTTTGTAAGCATCTTGATTTTAGAGAAGATGAAACAGATGTAAAAATAGTTCTTGGAACTTTATTAAATTTAATGGAAGATCCAGACAAGGATGTTCGAGTGGCTTTTAGTGGAAATATCAAGCACATATTGGAATCCCTGGACTCTGAAGATGGATTTGTAAAAGAGGTTTGATAATTTTTATTTTAAATGTATGTGTTTTCATAAACCTGGCCTTAGAAATTTAACTAATTAATTTTATTGTTCATAGCTTTTTGTCTTAAGAATGAAGGAAGCATATACACATGCTCAAATCTCAAGAAATAATGAGTTGAAGGATACCTTGATTCTTACAACAGGAGATATTGGAAGGTATATATGGCAGCATTTATGTATTTCCTTGGCCAGTCTCCTTTTTTATTTGCCTGGTTTTTGAAATGGTGGTATGAGGGATGTGATATTAGAGAAAAAAGTGGTATCAGCATGAATTTGTTTGTGGATTTTCATTTATTTTTGAGACATTGATGAAACTTTTTTTTCAATTTCAGAGCAGCAAAAGGAGATTTGGTACCTTTTGCACTTTTGCACTTACTGCATTGTTTACTGTCCAAGTCAGCATCTGTCTCTGGAGCAGCATACACAGAAATTAGAGCTCTGGTTGCAGCTAAAAGTGTTAAACTGCAAAACTTTTTCAGCCAATATAAGAAACCCATCTGTCAGGTGAGAGTCAGCATTGGCCTTGACTATAGGACATAACAATACTTTGTAAGAGTTAAAAAAATATATATATATGTCTTATTTTTTCTTGCCTTAAAAGATATATTTTTAAAAACAAGGTATTCAATTTAAGATAATCTAAATCTTGCCAGTTTTATATTTTAGCATCTTTGAAAATATAGATTATAAATGGGAGATGGGGAAACATTGTATTATCATTGGGTTGGCCAAAAAGTCCATTTAGTTTTTTTCTGTATGATGTCTGTAGTAGTGCTTAGTTCTCTTTAACTTCGTTTGAAACAGTTTAGTTAGATTGCATTGTGACAGCTTTCATATCAGTGTGTCTTTAAAAAAACTTATCAAAATTGGTGAATTTTTGTGCAGCCATTTTAATATTGATGATGGGAGAAGACATGCAATGTTTTTAGTGTATTATGCTTTATCATTGTAAGAAGGGTAAAAGCAACTGAAACACAAAAAAAGATTTGTGCAGTCTATGGAGAAGGTGCTGTGATTGATCAAATGTGTCAAAAGTGGTTTCGAAGTTTCTTGGTAGTATTGATATTTTGTCCCAATAATTGTTTGCTGTGGAGCTGTCTTATGTATTGGAAGATGTTTAGCAGCACCCCTTGCCTTTACTCACTAGAAGCCAGTAGTGGGAGATAGCCGACATATGCAAAATATCCAAACTAATAAAGTTATTAAGTAAAAATGAAAAATGTGTCTTTTATTTTATGGAAAAAACAACAGACTTTTTGGCCTACCCAATATATTGGATATCATGCTCTATTGCTAATCTATTAAGAGTTGCCTTTCCTTTAGCGATGATAAACTTTTATGCTTCGATATTATGGATAAGGTGCTTTGTTCTTAAAAGGTTGATTCACTTCATGACTGAAAAGTTAGGATATGTTAAAATACTGGCTTTGCCCTGTGTTGGTGTAACCCTAAGCAAGATATTCAAATTTCTTAACTAAGCCTGGTTACTGACCTAAAAGTGAGATTCCATATAATCTATTCCATTAGGTTGTTACGACAATTAAGTGAATGTTAATTGAGGTAATATGTTTATTTATTTATTTTTAAAAATTTCATTTATTTATTTTTAGAGAGGGGAAGGTAGGGAGAAAGAGCGGTAGAGAAACATCAATGTGTGGTTGCCTCTCACACAGCCCCCACTGGGGACCTGGCCTACAACCCAGGCATGTGCCCTGACTGGGAATCGACCAGGGACTCTTAGGTTCGCAGGCGGGTGCTCAATCCACTGAGCCATGCCAACCAGGGCTGAGGTACCATAATATATTTAGAACACTGATACTGTCCTTGATGTTACCTTAAAAAGTATTTGTTAAATTTTTTTCATTGTGTGAAGACTAACAAACCATTTTGCTCTAGTTTTTGGTGGAATCCCTTCACTCCAGTCAGGTGACAGCACTTTCTGGGACTCCATGCCAGAACCCTGAGATGCGCAAACAGGATGTGGCTCACCAGAGAGAAATGGCTCTAAACACCTTGTCCGAAATTGCCAATGTTTTTGACTTTCCTGATCTTAATCGTTTCCTTACTGTAAGTTACATAATATAGTTGACCTAAATGAGGTGTTCAAGTCAATATTTTGTGTTTATTCTAGATTTTTTTAAAGAAAATCTGGCAAATATGTCGAGGAGGATATAGACCCTAAATTTTCAAATTTTGACTTTGACTTTGATGTGATAACGTTGCTTGTATAAAATTTAAGATCATGCCAATTTGAGTTATTGCTCTAATAGTTAGCTGTCTCAAAAGTTTAAGAGTAATTGATTAATACTAATTAATTCAATTGATTGAGCCCTTATGTCTTTAGTGCTGTGATTGGTTCTATTGGCAATGTGAAGTCTGATATGATCATTTCTACCCGTAAGGAGTTGGAGTAATACAGTATAAAACTAATGTATTAGTCTTCTAATTAGATGATCTTCTGTGAATTCAGATGACAATTTGAAATATGGAGGGGTTTGGGAAGCCTTTGAAAAGTCCTTAGTGCTGAGATTTGAAAGATTGTTGGAGTAGATTTTCTTCTTACCTTTTCCCAAAGGCAAAGTTTATTATGACTTTTAGCTAATTATAATGTGATTTATACAGGATTTTTCTACAGTATTATTATATTTTAACAAACTTACGTTGCTTGTAAATTGGTCAAATCCTAGAAGGAAGTAATAAATCAGGCATAGAACTCATCCTTAGAACATGAGTATATTTTAATATATACTCATGAAAAATTATCTTCTTTACCTATAAATTAGCTTGTTTATTGTCTGTCTCTCCCCTATGATGTAAGCTCTGTGTCATCAGGGACCTTGCCTGTTTCTTCACTACTTTATCTTTAATGCCTGCATCATAGTAGATGCTTGGTAAACATATGTTGAATGAATAAATGGTAAATCTGAATTCAAATACCTATGTCATATGTGGACTTCAAATTTGTGTGGCATTTTAAGATATTTTTGCACATAGCTTAGGTGAGTATTATATCACCTGGACAAGCGTTCTTTTTGGTAATTGTAGTGTTTTTTTTTTTCAGAGGACATTACAAGTTCTGCTACCTGACCTTGCTGCCAAAGCAAGCCCTGCAG
Organism: Carollia perspicillata; assembly: GCA_004027735.1. Taxonomy (NCBI): domain Eukaryota; kingdom Metazoa; phylum Chordata; class Mammalia; order Chiroptera; family Phyllostomidae; genus Carollia; species Carollia perspicillata. The sequence goes on along the minus strand of PVKM010003613.1, from coordinate 35,235 downwards.
CTTCTGCTCTCATTCGAACTTTAGGAAAACAATTAAATGTCAATCGTAGAGAGATTTTAATAAATAACTTCAAGTATATTTTTTCTCATTTGGTCTGTTCCTGTTCCAAGGATGAATTAGAACGTGCCCTTCATTATCTAAAGGTAATTGAATATTTATATATATTTTACCCTTCTTTAAATTAGCATTAAAGGAGAGCTGTAGTAACATTCTTGTAGAGAGTGGGTAACGTATAGCCTATCCTAATGTAACATAAGTTCAAATGATATGTAAATAAACTTTGTCTTGGGTCTAGAGAGTTTATTAAATAGAATTATTATTTTGTTATTTTTCTTTGATCATTTTACCATAATGGCATATGATAATCATTCATTCATGGATCAGGTTCTCAGCTAATTTCATTTTAGAATTTTTAAATTGATTGGAACTAGATGTTGAGTAATGATATGCAAGTGATTATATCTATAGAAAGAAGCAGTTTTCTTCGAGTGCAGTGTAATGTTAGCATTTAGTTAAGTGCAGATTATAATTTGGCTCCATTTTGTGTTAGTTTTTAAATTTAAAATTATAGCTTGTGTATCTTTTTGGTGTCATATTAGCAATGGTAGTTTTGAAGAATGTGAGGGAACAGAAGAACCTGTATGATATGCATATGTGACTTTACTATTTCCTTTGTTAATTTATTTCATGTGTTTCATGATATGCCAGCAATAGATATATTTTCACATGAAAGTTATTGAATAGGGAGTATATTTATTTATTTTGAGAAACATAATCTCTATCATAGAGGTGAAATAATAAGTATTTATTGAGTGCTTACTACATATCAGAAACTTTGCTAAACAGTTTATCATTTCACTCATTGTTGCTTAATGAGTGAAAGATACTGTTACTTTTCCATTTTATAGATGAGGAAACTAAGGCAGAGAGAGGTCAGATGAGGGAACTTGTTCAAGTCACAGCACAACTAATAAGTGAAAACTCTGGAATTTAAATTGCATCAGTCTGACAGGAAAGGCTCTACTCTAAACCTCTGTGCTGTATCTTCTCAGGGATCTCGTGTGTATGAATAATGAGTTGATGGCATTTTAAGACCTTACGGAAAACTAGGACTTCCTTTTTAAATTTTATTTCCAAATAAAATCTGATCATTTCTCTTTATTACCTGTAGTCCATGGGAGACCTACCAAGAGAGAACAAAATTAGAATAATTTTATATTGCTTTTAAAAAATATCATTAGTAAATTTTATCACCTGGTCTAGAGCTCCTGATTTACTAGTAGTGTATTAAAAAATCAATATACTTATTTTCAGGATGTTAGTATGGAGGGAAAAAGTTAAATTTTTAAACTCTGTCTTTGGATTAGAATGAAACAGATATTGAACTGGGGAGCTTGTTGAGACAAGATTTCCAAGGATTGCATAACGAATTATTGCTGCGTATTGGAGAACACTATCAACAAGTTTTCAATGGTTTGTCAATACTTGCCTCATTTGCATCTAGTGATGATCCATATCAGGGTCCAAAAGATATCATATCACCTGAATTAATGGTAAGGAATATGTTCTGTGGGTTTTTCCCCTCCTTTTTCTAGCTTAATTATGAAATTGGAAAAACAAGTGTTTTGTGCATTTTCAAATGCTAGAGTTTAGTTTAAATTTTAAATTGTGATTTTTATTTTGTGTTTTTTTTTAAGATTTTATTTATTTATTTTTAGGGAAAGGGGAAGGTAGGAGAAAGGGAGAGAGAGAAACATCAATGTGAGAAAGAAATATTGATCAGTTGTCTCTCTTACGTGCCCTGACCAGGGACCAAACATGCACCCCAGACATGTGCCCTGAATGGGAATTAAACCTTCAGCCTTTTCCTTTTCAGAATGATGCCCAACCGACTGAGCCACAGCAGTCAGGGCTGAGACTTTTATTTTGAACAGGGTGATCATTGAAATTGTATGGTTACATCAAGGAATTAACAATCCATATTAGCATTGAAAAATATACATTTTCAAATGATTTAGATTGTATTTTTCACTGAAAAAATTTAAAAAATGTATTTTTCTTTACTACTTATGAACTGTAGATTGGAATACATTTGTAGTTTCCCCCAATTTCTCCTTTCTTGGCACACGTATTAACCTTATCAGTTCTAGCTATTGAATATGTTTAAATCCGTTGTTGGATTTAAGGGAAATTAGAGGATATGTTATCCCTTTTTATCTTTCCCTATCTTAAATTCGTATCTGAAATCACTTTACTGTTTCATTTTTTTCTGATGAAAAATCTTTAGGCTTGTTATTTTTTTTTTCCTTTTGATTGCCCTGATTCCCTCAAGAGACTCTCAAGATTACCAGCAATATACCTTGAGAGGTTTCTGTCTCTGCTTTCTCCTTTTCCATTCATTCATTATGAAATTTTCATTCATTAGCTCATTCTAGTCTAACTCTGTTCTCATTCTACTGAACTTCTTGTCAAGGTCAAAAACAGTCTTCCTGCTGTCAAATCCAGTGATTACTCTCTTTTTCTATTTTATTCAGCCTTTCAGTAGCATTCAGTGCAACTTATGATCCTTTCCTATATCCATCTGTTTCCTTCAGTCCATCTCTGATAGCACATTTTCTTTTTTAAAAATATATTTTATTGATTATGCTATTGCAGTTGTCCCATTTTCCCCCCTTCACTCCCCTCCACCTTGCACACCCCCTCCCACCTATGATAGCACATTTTCTTGATTTCCTTTTTGCTTCACTGTCCATTCAGCTGTAGTCTTTGTTGGCTCTTTTCCTCTACTTTACTTTATCCTCTAAATGTTAGATTGATTTAAGACTATGTAATCGGGTGTTTTTCTCTATCAACATTGTCTCCCTAAATGAAAGAGAATCTGGTCTCATTTGGCCTTTTGCCTTAGTACAATTTATATTCTGGTGATTTCATAGTTGAAGTTCCAGTCCAGACCTCTCCAGAGCTTTGCACTTACGGATTTATACAAGTTAGGTCCTGGTGGGAAATAGATGGGACACACAAAATCTTTAACTGAAAATAATTCAGTAAAGGGGGTTATTTTCATTGTCATGGGCAAAGTTAAGAGAATGAGCAGGGAATGTTAAGGAACCCAGGGACTAGAAAACTTATGCTCCCATTAGTCCTGGGCAAGGATAAGAAGTGGTGTTACCAGAACCTGGTTGACAGCTAAAACCATGGTATCGTGGGAGATCTCTCATTGTAGGGGGATGTATTTATTGGCAGAACCACCTCAAAATCCAGAAGGAGCAGGAAATTTAAATAGCATGCTCTTTCCTCCTGCCCTCCATTCCTCCATTGGTGCTTTCTGTTGACTAGATTCAGACAGAAGCCAGAGGGAAAGGGATATTGAGTGATGAAATCTGGTAAGCCTTCCAGGCATGGAGCAGTGCAGAAAAGGGCAGCAAACCGGTCTGAGGGTGAGAGAGAGTGGCAGACGGAGGTTATCCAACTTTCTCCTTGTCGTCTCTACTTGCCTGTCTTATAAGCCTCTCAAACAAGTGTAAATATAACATGTCCAGTAAAAATCTTTATTTTCCCTCCCTAACCTGTTTATCTCCTAGTCTTCCCTGTCTCAGGAAGTGGTACCAATATTAAGCCGCTTGCTCAAATCAAAACCTGGGAATCAGTCATGAGCCCTCCATAAATTCTATCACATCTCTCTCCAAAATGTATCTTTCCATCTCTGTTGTCACTGCCCTCATACAAGTGACCATCATCTTTCTCTGGGATAACTGCAAAAACCTGCTAACTGTTCTCTCCCTTCACTCTTCCCTCTCTATACCTATATTCACTTATTTATATAGCATTCAAAGTGATCTTTGTACACCTTAAACTCATATCATTCCCTTGCTGAAATAAATCCCTTCTGTGGTTTTCATTGCTCCATAAGTAAAATCTATAAAACTATAGGTGATTTTAGATATAACTTTCCACCTTCATGTTGTACAGCCCTTTTCTTCCTTTCTATCTTTCAGCATCTTTTAGCATCTGTTAGCATGTCAAGCTTTTTCCTGCTTCATAGTCTTTACGCTAGATAGTCTGTTGGAATAATAATAGTTGGAATAATCTCCTGGATCTTTCTCATTCTTTAGATCTCAGAGTTTCCTGGTCACCCAATCTAAATTTCCTTATCCCAGTTCTACTCTATCATGTGATTATGTCGATTACTATATAGTACTCATTGCAACCATATTTACATATTTACTTATTTAATGTCCTCCACTCATATTAGTAGGGAGAAAGTGACTTTGCTTATCTTGTTACACCTGAACCTGGCATAGTATTCTAGGCATAGATAATAAATATTTGGTGCGTGGTAGATGAATGAACTATTTGTCTAATGCAAGGGCTTTAAAATTAGAATGTCGACATAGACTGTATAAGTGTCATCTGTATCTCCTTGTTATTTTAAGAAGCAGGATCTGGAACCATGCAATTATGGATTATTAAGCCTAAAAATAAGTCTTAATCCAAATCAGAAGTTTGCAAATTAAATGTAATTTAAGCTTGAAAGACATGATTCTCTATGCTTGGCAAGAGAAAAGTTTAACCCAGTGTCTAATCTGGAGAGACATGTCGGACACCTAACTTCTTTTCCACTGTGTGCTAGTGCACATCCTCCAGTCCTCCCCTCTCCTCGGCAGTGCGTGTAACCTGGGGATCCCGAAGTCAAGTGCCTCACCATCAAGCAATGCAACTTTCTCTCAGAGTTGGAAAATACCTTAATTGCTGCTCTTCACAGTTCTTTTTATTTTTCCTTTTCCTGCCTGTATATAAAGAATTTGAAAGAGAGGAATATTCTTTGCAGATTACTCACTTTCCCGGTTTGTTGTAATATTAACATTTTATATCTTTTTAGCTCTTTACTGTAGTCTCTGTGGTTGATGCATGTTATCTTAGTTAATTTCTATAACAACTCTATATAGGAAGTGCTTTAATTGTTCCCATTTGAAAGATTCAAAGGAGTTAAGTAACTCATTCAAAATCACACATTAGGAAGTATCAAAATTGAGATTCAAACCCAGGTCTGATTGCTGTAAAGCCCAAACTCTCTCCTTTAGGACCCTTTTTGAAGAAAGAATTAATCCAAAGTGCTGTATAGGGTCAGTGATACTTAGTCTGTATCTGTTGATGTCTATAGCCTTCCATTGCTTTGTCACTATTACCTCAGGGGATATTGATCCCTGTGTCAGACCATTGTTCTGTCAAGATACCTTTTCCCCCCAGTTTAGCTCTAAATACTCTAGGATGACAGTCAGTTGTCTTTTCTTATTCTTCTTCTTAGGATAAATATCCTCTCCACTCTGGATTCTGATATGAATCAGATCCTGTTGATCCCACCCCAGCCCACTGCAGAGTTCAAAAGCTCATGATTTCCATTTTTTAAGTATTTTTATTGATTATGCTATTACAGTTCTCCCAATTTTTCCCCCTTCATCACCCCTCTGCCCTGTCCCCCCAGTCCTCCAGCATTTCCCTCCTCCCCAGTTCATGTCCATGGGTCGTACACATAAGTTCCTTGAGTCCTCTGTTTCCTATGCCATTTTTTATCTCTACCCATCCATTTTATGCCTACTAATTATGCTGCTTCTTCCCTGTACCTTCTCCTCCTCCACTCCTCTCTTCCCCCTTCCCACTGAAATCCCTCCACACGATGTCAACCTCCTTGATTCTGTTCCTGTTCTAGTTATCCACCCAGTTTTTGTTTTCATTGTTTTTTTTCTTTTAGGTTCATTTGTTGATAATTGTGAGTTTGTTGTCATTATACTGTTCATATTTTTGATCCTCTTTTTCCCAGATAAGTTCTTTCAACCCTTCATATGATAATGGCTTGGTGATGATTAACTCCTTTAACCTGACAGTATCTGGGAAGCACTCCATTTGAGTACCCACCCCCCATCATTCCAAATGAAAGTTTTGCTGGACAGAGCAATCTTGGATGCAGGTCTCTGCCCTTCATGACTTCAAATACTTCTTTCTAGCACTCCCCACACCCGCCACCTGCAAGGTCTCCCCTGAGAAATCAGCCGACAGCTCCATGGGCACCCCTCCATAGGCAACTCTCTCCCTTCTTCCTGCTTCTTCTAGCATGCTCTCTTTATCCTTAATCATGGGTAACCTAATGATGATGTGCCTTGGTGTGTTCCTCCCTGAGTCAAACTTCCTTGGGACTCTCTGGGCCCCCTGGACTTCCTGGAAGTCTATTTCCTTTGCCAGATCTGGGAAGTTTTCCCTCACTATTTGTTCAAGTAAGGTTTCAGTTTCCTACTACTGTTCCTCTTCTTCCCGCCCTCCACCCCCCCCCATATAATTCGGATATTGGAGCGTTTCAGGTTGTCCCAGAGGTTTGTAAGACTCACTTCACTCTTTTGAATTCTTGTTTCTTCGTTCTGTTCCTGTTGGATGTTTATTTTTTCCTGTTGGATGTTTGTTTTTTATTTTGTTCCAAATCATTGCTTTGAGTCCTGGTTTCCTTCCTGTCACTGTTGGTTCCCTGAATATTTTGCTTTATTTAATTTTGGGCATCTTTCATTTGTTTTTTCATTTTTTGACCAAGCTCCATCGGATCTGTGAGCATTTTGATTACCAGGGCTTTAAATTCTCCGTCAGATAGGTTGGCAGTCTTCTCATTGCTTGGTTCTCTTTCTGAGGTTTTGCTGTGTTCTTTCATCTGGGCCATGTATCTTTGTCTTGGCGCACCTGATTAGTTGTAAGGGGGCAGGGCCTTAGGTATTCACCTGGGTGGGGCAACCCTCTTTGCTGGCTGCAGCACTGCCTGTGGGGGAGGGGCCAGAGAGGGGACTATGCAGCTTACCTACTCATCTCTGGCGCACTTTCCAACTGACTCATGTGAGACTGAGACAACTGCAGTAGTCCACAGTCAACTCTTGAGTCTCAGTTTCCCCGTAATTCAGCCCCGTCCTCACAGCCCACAGCCTAGCAGCAGCCAGCCCCACCTGCTCCGTGTGCCACCTAGCCTTGGTTTTTCTGAATCTGCCAGCGTGGTCCACTGCCTTCCCAAATTGGTTGTTCTGGTTGATTTTTTCTTTAATTCTTTGGTTGTTGGAGTTCCATGCAGTTTGGTTTTCTGGCACTTCTGATTGTTTATTAATTTTAGATTGGTTGTTACCCTCCTTTATGTTGTGTGAGGAACTGAAGGGTTTCTACCTAGCCTCCATCTTGACCGGAACTCCCAAAAGCTCATGATTTCCTTACACAGTACTGTTTAGTCATATTTTGTCATGGTGGTTACAAATGAGTTTCACAAATTTTTAAAAATATTAGATGTGAAAATATATGCATCTGGAGAGACTTAATTTACCAGGTGTCTATTTCTGTTCTAGTCGGTGAAATAGAAATGATGTTAGTTAAATAATTGAATTGTTAGCTTATGAAATTTGATCTGTTTAAAATTTATAGAATATCTGTTTTATTTTTTTTCTTAGGCTGATTATTTGCAACCCAAGTTGTTGGGCATTTTGGCCTTTTTCAACATGCAATTACTGAGCTCCAGTGTTGGCATTGAAGATAAGAAAATGGTAGGTAGTGATAGTTGAGTCTTAAAGTGCTGGAATAAAATTTATATAGAATATGCAGGAGATGTGATTTCTGATACTATCTACAAACATTCAAAGACAAGAAATAATCAAACATGATATTCTGTATTGCTGAACAACTAGTAAAAGCTTTGGGGAGTCTTAAAAGAGGAATTGTATCATTGCAGTGTGTGTGTGTGTGTGTGTTTTATTAGGGATGGAAAACCTAACCCAAACTGACTTAAAGGAATTTGTTGGCCCTGTAACTAAAAGTAGAGGGATAATATAGCTTTGGGTATTGCTTGATTTTGGACACAGTATTCTCAGAATTAATTTCTTAGCTTGAATTCCCCTGGATTGGCTATATGCTGAAGTGCCAGGTGATGGCCCCAAAAGTTTCAATCTCATGTTGTCACAGCATGTAGTTCAGTGGGCAAAAAGAGACCAACAATCACTGATAGACAAAGAAAAGTCTCATAGTTGAATGTACTGGTCCACGTTAGTCTGATGTGGGTCATGGCCCATGGTGCTTTTGAAGACCGAAAGTGCTAGGTTATCTATAGTGAGTAAAGTAACCTTAGTTTATGTTTAAGTGCATTAGGCACTGTAAAGTTTCATTATGATTGCTATAACAATTGGTCACCACTAGAAATTTTCGTCCATAGATTGTGTTAGAAGTTTAAATATTGATTTGCCTTCTATCTCTGCAGTCTGTGAAATTATAGTAAAAATCCATGAATAGAATTTTCAGTCTGAATTATCCTTGTATAATAATGTTAAGGAGTTAACAAAGACATGATACAATATTAAATTCTTTAAACTTAAGCAACCAGTACTTGTTCTTTGATGTTAACAGGTAAATTTAATTTCCCAAACAACTTCTAGTTCATGTATATGGCATCTTTCTTATTGTTATCCCAAGTGAGAGAATCTCTTTTCTTAGAAAACTAGAGTTTGTTTCAAACCATAAAGAGCTTGCATGTTTTGGCATATAATTAAAGTTGACTAGAGAGTTTCTTTACTCCTTCATTAGAATCTGGGGCTGTTGATACAAGTCTGATTTTGTGTTTCACATACAATAGAATATATGTATCATTTTCTGGGTATAGCATCAGTACTTATTTGTTTTACTAAATTCAGAGCACCTTGAATTTAGCACCATTAGAATGAAAATGCATGTACTGCATAGCAGTTTGGGATGGAGATGAAGAAAATTAAACAGTAGGTAGTTTTTTTTATATCCTTACCTGAGGATATGGTTATTGATTTTAGAAAGAGAAGAAAGGAGAGAGGGGTTGAGAAAGAGAGAGGGAGGGAGAGAAGGGAGGAAAGAAGGAAGAACAGCCGATTTGAGAGAGAAACATTGATCAGTAATTCCCCTTACGTGCCTCAGAACCTGCTCCCTAGGTATGTGCCCGACCACTCATTCAGCCCGCAGCCTTTTGGTGCATGGGGCAATGCTTCAACTAGCCAAGACCCCCAGCCAGGGCAGGTGTTATATCCTTAACAAGTTTGAAAATCAGTGGCCAGAGGACCACTAGGACTAAGATAACAAATCACCTTCAAGGGAAAAAAAATACAAAACAGAACTTGTATTTTTCAGACTCTTAATTCCTATGTATGAAGTTGGACAGAATGAACTGGCCAACATTCATTAGGCCCCGTGTGCCAGAGAATAAATAACTACTCTGAAATAAGGGTGGGATGTGCTTTTGTTTACGACTCCTCTCCTCCTGTCATCTTGTTTATAGGCTTTATTTTAAAGCCCTACTTACTTTTTAGGCCTTGAACAGTTTGATGGCCTTGATGAAGTTGATGGGACCCAAACATGTCAGTTCCGTTAGGGTGAAGATGATGACAACGCTGAGAACCGGCCTTCGATTCAAGGATGATTTTCCCGAATTGTGTTGCAGGTAACTAACTGCCTGAGTTCATTAGATTTGTTTTTGCATTTCACAGGGGTGCTAACTTGAATCCTTATCTTTTGGAGGGAAATTGGGTTCAAACCACAAATAATGAAGATAGAAAGGCTATTTGTATTGAAAAGGGAATGTGTTTACTTCCTTAAAACCATTTTACTGTGAAATCTTTTAACATACTGAGAAATAGAATAATGTGAATCTCTACATACCCATTTCTCAACCCCAGTGGTTATCAACATTGCTAATCTTATGTAATCTTCCACCTCCACTGTGTTTGTTAGTTGAAATGTTTTAAAGAAAACCTCAGTATTACATTGTTGTACTTGTAAATACCTCAGATGTAACCTTCATGAGTTATTATACTTAATTAATAGGAATTCTTTAATATCATCTGAACTCACTCTACATTCAGATTTCCCCAATTGTCTCAAAAATGTTTTTCCCAAAGACGTTGGTTTGTTTGAATCAGAATCTAAATAAGGTATACATGTCCAACATTCGTTTGGCCCCTTAAGTATCTCTTATCAACAGACTTACTCCTTAAGTCCCCTCCCCACACTACTTTTAGGCCTTTGAGATTTGTAGGGTTTTGCTGATTATTAATCTAATATAAATATTACTGCTAACAGTAATACAGTTTACTGAATGCAGTTTAAACTTCTTGGAGGTGCTAGTTGTCCTTAGACTGTAAGTTATTGTAGATGTACAGTCAGAATAATGTATTTTAAAGTCAGGTGAAATAACAGTTTTCTGCGTGCAGGTACCACTAAGTTAGGTTTATTCATTTCACTTTGCTAAAAGTTTTTAGAGATTGTTTTTATCCTTTATTTTATTAAATTTTAAAATCATATAACACATTTGTGTTTTCCCAAATTCAAATTTGTTTTAAGGTCCACTCAGAGAATCTGGTTTCCATGCTGAAGCCTGTAGGTTTCTATTTCTATTAACTTTTGTATAACCCCCCATTAAATGCATACACACTCACATACATTTTTTTCATATTAACCCTGCCCCAAAAGGTAGCATACTATAAGCACTGTTTTCACCTTGCTTATTGATTTAATAAAGTATTTGAGTATACGGTGCTGATCTTTATTCTATTTTTATAGATACCTTGTAATTTTATTACTTGTATCATTATTTATTTAGCTAATAACTCATTGGTGAAGCTTTACAAATAATAAAAATAGTATACTTTTAACTTTAATTTTTTTTTTTCATAGAGCTTGGGACTGCTTTGTTCGTTGCCTGGATCATGCTTATCTAGGCTCCCTTCTTAGTCATGTAATAGTAGCTTTGTTACCTCTCATCCATATCCAGCCTAAAGAAACTGCAGCTATATTTCACTACCTCATAATTGAAAACAGGTATTGTAACTGAAATTGATAATAAAGATAGCAAGCAACTTTTTACTACTGTATATTTATGTCTCAAGGTACTAGGATTACTTACTGTTAATAATGTGGAAGTTGTTCATATTCTTTTTTACTCTACTTTGAATTTTTAATTTTTTAAATATATTTTATTGATTATGCTATTACAGTTATCCCAGTTTTTCTCCTTTTTCCTCCTTCCACTCAGTACCCCCATTCTCTCTGGCAACCCCCCTCTCCCCTGCACTCCCCTTAGTTCATGTCCATGGGGTGTACATATAAGTTCTTTGGCTTCTCCATTTCCTATACTGTTCTTAACACCTCCTGTCTGTTCTGTACCTACCTATTTGTACTTCTTAGTGTCTGCACCTTTCCCCCATTCTTCCCCTTCCCAACTGATAACCCTCCAAGTGATCTCCATATTTATGATTCTGTTTCTGTTCTGCTTGTTTGCTTAGTTTGTTTTTTAGATTCAATTGTTGATCATTGTGAATTTATTGTCATTTTAATGTTCATACTTTTGGTCTTCTTTTTCTTAAATAAGTCCCTTTAACATTTCATGTAATAATGGCTAAAATTTAGAGTTCACCAGTAAACAGAAGTAATTGACATACTTTAAGATAATACATATTGAACTGTTGCTATTTCATTTGTGACATGGCGTCTATTATAGTAATTTTAAATTAATTAATTAGTGGGTCAGCAACTCAATTATTTTTCATCAATTTTGAAAAAAGGTGGGGTAAATTTACCTTTCTTCTCACAGTTAAAAGGCAGATAGTTTAGTACCATGATACTCACTAACTTTCTATAGCTTGTATTAATTGAAACTCTTACTACTTCATTAGATTACCTTTCAAACCAGTCCCCTTCCTTTAAGTTTTTATTATATATTTTTATATTGTTCATATTTAAAAGTATTTCTTTATCTGTATCATTCTAGCATAGAGACATTTTATGGTTCTCCATTTCCTAGCTGACAAATTCCAAACTGCTTATCTTGACCTTAAAGGCTTTCCAAAATCTGGCCACATTTTTTTTCTTAAAATCCTTTCCCAAGATTTTCTAAAATAGACACTAGGCTGTTAACCAATCCAGGTTGCTATTATAAGAACAGACATTATTCCTTTCCATTTTTATTATTCACTCCAGCTACTTTTTAGCCTAGTACGTCTTCCTGTACATTTAAAAATTATTTCTATTTTTGCCCTTGTTGTATATCATAGTTAAGTTGCTTCTGAAAATTTAGGATTTAAGTACTACTTATATACTATTGCTATCCTCATTACTGTACTTTGCTGTGTATAATGTGTACCCACATTCTTGGCCCAAACTTTCAGAAAAAAACTGTTTCGTTTTAACTTTTTAATTCTATTTTTTATTTATTTATATTTAGAAACAAAACTGGTTATCATATTCCAGGGTATTACTTTGCATATGGATATGGTTATTGCTTTCTACAGTTATGCTTTTAATGCATAAGCATAAATAAAAGAATTAAACACATTTATATAGATACAGAATTAGTACTACCCATGTATAATGTGCATCCTTACTTTTCCCTCAAGAATTTGGGCAAAAAAGTGTATATTATACAGGGTAAAAAATGGTAATTATTAGTAACTGTCCAGTTAGGGAGAAAATACAGAAGTAAAGGCTAATGTAGTTATTTTTTAAATTAAATTTTTATTTTTGATATTTTGTGCATGCACAAAGTATCAAATAGCACAATCACTGATCTAGATCACTTTTCAAATACTTTTTGGATTATCATACAAATAGTATATCTTTGCTGTTTATGATAAAGGAACCATTTCTCTACCTTTTTCATATCATTAAAACAATTCTCCACAAATAACAAGAAACATCTACTGATACATGAAACAATATGTATAAACAGCAAAGTTATATACTAATTCAAAGAAGATAGACAAAAGTGAGTGTATACTGTACAATTTCATTTGTATAAAATACTAAAAAATTCAAATAATCTGTACTGAAACAAAGGAGATCAGTGGTAGCCTGGGGAGGGAGGGGATGAGTGGGAGGGAGAGCTGTGGTAATGGTTCCTTGAACATATAGATGTATCAAAACATAAAATTGTACAGTTCAAGTATGTACACCTTACATTTCCATGTCAATAAAGCTGTTAAAAAATGAAAAAAAAATTATCTTTCACTCAGTGCTAGATAGAAGATCTTTAGCTTCCTGAATGAAGGAATTATTTCAGCTTTCTTTATTGTTACAAACTCAGCGTCTAGCACATAGTAGCACATAGTAGTTACTTATGCATGTTTGTTGCATGAGTTAATGAAGACTAGAATTTAGAAACACTTTATTTGAGCCCAGAAAGATTGGAGTATTATATTTGAAGCCAATTAAAATTTGTTGCCTCAATAGGAATTATTTGACTTTTTCTTGAAAATTCCTTAGGGGAATTTATTTTGGAGTTGGCTTGTCTATTGCTGCATTACAAAGCACTCCAAAACATAGTATCTTAAAAGGATGAGCACTTTAACTTACTCATAAATTTGCAATCTGGGCTTTGTTCAGCTGGTTGATTCCTTGGCTGGTCTTGTGAATGGTCATTGGTATGACTGCAGTCATCCTCCTTGTAGACTTGGCTGGACTTGTCCCCTTTTCCATGTAATCTCAGCCTCTTTCCATGTAGCCTCTCCATGTGCATGTAATCCATTCTTGTTGGTGGCCAGACTTCTTATATGGTGACTCAGGATTCTTATGAGCACAAACCCAGCCAGAAGTTGTCAGACCTTTTTAACATTTAGGCCCCAAACTTGGTACAGCCTCTCTTTTGCCATACTCTGTTTGTTAAAGAAGGTCATACACCAAGCACAAATTACAGATTACGTGAATATACATGGATGTGTGTACCAAGAAGTATAGTTTATTTACAGCCACTAGTGTAACAGATTGCCATAGGGTTATTTTCTTTTCTTAGGTGTGATTATTTGCCACTATTAGCTGAGCATCCTAGACATGGTTAGGAAGAACACTTTCAGTGTCAATAATTATCTAGCACTTTTAAATGTGCATTAAGTCGGCTGCAGTTTCAGTCTCTGCTTTATATATTTTTAGTGTGTATTCTCTTTGCAAATAATTCTTTTTCTTCCAACTGATTATTAGGGATGCTGTACAAGATTTTCTCCATGAAATATATTTTTTACCTGACCATCTAGAATTAAAAAAGATAAAAGCAGTTCTACAGGAATACAGAAAGGTATTTAATTTTTTATTTGTGGTTTAGGGGATCATTGAAATTATTCTCAGGTTCCAGTACATTGAAAGAGGTTCTTTAGAATCATCTAGGGAGAATATAGTCATTCTTTTTTTTTTTTTAAATCCTTTTCCTGAGAATTTCTAAAAATGACCTATACTATACTAGGGGAGAGATGGAAATTATATTTTAAAACTTAATAAGGGTATAATTTAACTACTTTAATAATAACTCTAGAGGGATACTAGGCTTTCCAAATGGTTTCTGAAGTTAATTAATTAGGTGTATTTCTTCATGCTCTTTATATAGGAAACCTCTGAGAGTACTGATCTTCAGACAACTCTTCAGCTATCTATGAAAGCAATTCAACATGAAAATGTAGATGTTCGTATTCATGCTCTAACAAGCTTGAAGGAAACCTTGTATAAAAATCAGGTATCCTAAGATATAATGAAAAAGCTATAGAAAAGAAAGTTCGGAAGTTTAAAGACAAGATGACAGATTAATGTATATGCGTGAGACTCAGTAGGTTCAATGAAGTAAATGATTTTTATTTTATGTAGATTATTAGATCTGGCTTAGAATCAGTAGTCCATGCCTTTGAGTCTGAATATCAGTGATTTGCAGGTTTGGGTTTTTTTGGTAATGTCTTTGAAGGGTCATGATTTGATGGTTATATTTTGGGTTCTGTATCTTCCTGAGTAAGAGTGTGTGTGTCTGAACAGCAGCAGTTTATGTGATTCTTCTAATGTAATTTCTTTCAGATATCTGTCATATAAATTTTAGTAATTTTGCCATTCTATATTTTAACTGAATTTATTAGTTTTGTTGAAGCTAAATTTTTAAGTTTACTTTTTCATGGGATCAGTGAACTTTGTTCTTTCCTTGTCAATATAATGTAGATTATCCCTTATCTTGATGGCAGTGAGAACTGAATTTAAAATACCAGATCATTATAAATCTATAAAGTTGAAAAATCTGAGGTACTTATTTTTGCATATCAAGAACCTATATCAAGAAAAATCTGAGGTACTTATTTTTGCATATCAAGAACCTATATAATAGGACAAGTTGTGAGAGTCTAAGACCCTCATGAGTTAGTGTTATGTTTGTTTTCATGATAGAAGGAAGCATATACTTAGGACAAAAGATATACATGATGGTAATGAGTACATGCTTCTGGGTCATTGAGCTGGTATAACCAATGTGGGGAGGAGCCAGTATGGAGATGATCCTACCACATGTGAGGAGCCTTGAATCTCCTCGAATGTATGAGTTTTGCCATTCTAACTATGGATCTACATTATTAGTGTTATAGCCTCATTCTCTCCCCTATACTACATTGAAAATACACTGCTTACCACTTGCCCCAAAATTCTACCTGGATTCCATAGTTAACGCCTGGCTGTTTTTTTTTTTTTGAAAGAAGTAGCATTTTATCGAAATGTTTTAGAATAGTAAAATCCTGTTTTCTAAACCAATACAATTATTGCGAATGATAGTATTCCTCAATCTAGTTGATATCCTATCTAACAAAGGACAGTTATATTATGAATATCTGTAAGTTGATTAATGTAAGTTAAGTTGGAGGCTGAGCTACTTTGGTATACATTCATATTTCTCTGGCTCCTCATTTGGCTAGATTTGTTATGAGTCTGCCTTCATTCACCAGGGCTAGGCAGGACCAATGTATTCATTAGTTTCACCTAAATGCTTCCACACCAGCAGCAAGGAAAGTGCAAGTTCTGGGACAAAGCTGCTCAGAGGTTGTTTTCTTTATCTTTGTTGAGCCGAAACTATCAAATAGTTCAGGTCCACATTGCCACTGTATATTGCTAAGTTGAGTCTAATTAGGTAATAAACCTTACAAATACTTTAAAACACAGTTGTGGTCTAAATCATGATAGAAATAGTTTAAAAATTTTTTTAATTTATTGATTTGTTGATCCACTTAATTATGCATTCATCTGTTGCTGCTTGTCTGTGCCCTGACTTGAGATTGAACCTGCAACGTTGGCATATTGGTCAACACTCTAACCAACTGAGCTATCTGACCAGAATGAAACAATCAGTTATTAATTCATAGAGTGATAATACAGATTTTTCTATTTTTTAATCTTCAGATCATTATTTTAAAACTAACTTTGATTCTAAATCTTAGATGAAATGATTACCTTTAAGTTGACTGGTTTTAGTCATGTCAACATGTCTATACTTGTATGTCAGGCTGTCTACCTATGTGTGTTTAACTATATTTTCATTTCTCTTTGCACAGAAATTCTAAGACAAATCATTTATCAAAAATTAAAATTACATGGCATTTAAATAGGCTCTTTCTAGATATAGTCAATGTGTATTTCATAGCTGGCTTTACCAGGTTATAATAGCATTTTTTCTAAAAAACCATTTTAAAGTGTAACAAAATGCTTATTTCTGCAGTGACCGAAATGACACATTTAAACTTTATTTCAGCCTCTGGTGTAGTGAAGTTTGAAACTTTAAAATCACTCTATTTGTTAATGACTTAAATAGATTTTACTTTTCCACTTGCAGAATTTAGATTAAGAATTTATTCTCTTTAAGTTGTAATATTTAGTAGAAGGGAGAGATCATATTTCATTATTCTGTGCAGGCAAATAAATTCTCTTCTTTTGGGGCCGAAGAATTCAGTTGGTTGCTTACCAGTGTGCATAAAATAAAATTCTCAAAGAGGTGGGCTTGCCTTCTGCCCCGGAGTCAGGGAGGCACCTCACCGAGGATGTTATCAAGGGCCACCTTGTGGAGAAAGCAGTCTTCCCTGCATGATCACTCTTGCACCCTTCCATGAGGGAACCATTATTACCTTAATGGAGGAACTAATATTTACTTATTTGTACTTCTTGGTGCACCTTTCTTACCTATGTTTTTCATATAACAGCTTTAGTTGAAATAAGCAGTTGCCTAGAAAACTTACTACTTCTGATTACAAAAGGCAAAAGAACATGAAATCAAAACTAATGAAATGATGTTTAAATATGCATTTGGTGTCACTCACAAAACTTCATCTTTTATGTCAAAAGCAAAATTATGGTAGATTAGTAGATTTGAGGGGACTTAGAGGAGTTTTGTTTTAGTGGAAATCTACCTAATTGGAAAACAGGCAAAGTAAATTGTACAGCTAAAAATGTGACCTACAAGAACAAAGTGACAGGACAAGATGTGCCCAAAGAACTGTCTGTCTGAGATGGACAGAGGCAAGCATAGACGTGACAGTGAGTATGCAGAATCTTATCTGAAGATGGTTTTAAATCAGATCTATTGCTGAACATAATTTTAGAATTTTAGAATATGACATTTCTGGTAGGCAGTAGTTATAACATGTTTTTCAGAAGTGGTAATAAAAAATACTGAACTACATGGCTTATGAAAGGTCTAATATGTCAGTGGGCCTCAAGCTTTTTAATTTAATATAAGTATGCATGAATAGCAAAGGATCTCTCCTCTTGGCAAAGAGATTTTCTAGTTTAGATTATTTCTAAGCAGATGACATGGTCATGGTCTAGCTAATGAAACTTCATATTGATCATCACCTCTTAGCTATAAATGACTAAATATGAGAACTCAAGATTTCTTGTACTCTTAGGAAAAAGCTATAGCTGCCACACTTTTCCTACCTGTGTCATAAAAGACAAATCACATCTGCTAATTCTCTGACAAGCCTTCCTGTGAAGCCCTGATGCTGACAGATTAACTAGGCAGTGTAAGAAGGTAAATGCACTGGTAGTCATTTTGAGTAGTCTGAATACGGTATAATGGCCATGGATTGCTAAAGGATATGCTTTTTTTAAGTGAGGGTTAATTTAGTTTAGTATCAATATGTACCTGAATAAATTTATTTTAAATTGCTAAGAAGAAAACTAAAAATGAAAATGTTCTGGAGTTAAATAGAACTAATGGCAGTACTTGTAAATATTTTAAACATTGTGAATATACTAAAGATAACTGGGTTTTATACTTCAAAGGAGTGATTTTATGGTATGTGAATTATATTTTGATAAAACTGTTTATTTAAGAAATGATAGCACAGGAAGGAGTAATAACAAGTAAAAGCTGAAATTAATGATGTAGAAAAGAGAAAATGGAGCAAATTAATACATAAAAATCCTGGTTCTTTTATTCTAATAAATGAAAATAGGTAAATCTCTAATCTAAAGAGGAACAAAAAGCAGAAATCACAAATGTGCAAAGAAGAAATGACAAGACAGAAATAACCATTGCAACAAAGGAAATATTTTTTAAAAATCACAGAAACTATTTGTACCCTTTGTGCAAATACCTTGGCAAACCTGAATATTTTTCCTGGAAAATATAATTTATCAAAATTGAATCCAGTAGAAATACAACACTTAAATGACTGATTTCTGTAAAGAAACAGAAAATATTACAAAAGAACTACAAGCAGGGGAAAGCACCACACCCAGTGGTTTTACAGGGGGATTTTTACCAAATCTTTAAAAACTAGATAGTCCCAGTGCTATTTAAATTGTTCTAGAGCGTTTTCTAGAACAATTTAGGAAAACTTACAATTTTTTTAAAGGACAGTTGTGTAAGTTTCACTAAACCTCATACAGATAGCATAATGTAGAATTAAAGATCATTATTACTTACAAATATCAAAGCAAAAAATGAAATGCTATCAAATACAATTCAGTTTTATATTAAGAAAACATCCACAAACAATTGTAATTTATTCCAGGATTGCAAGAATGGTTCATATTTGGCAATATGTTAATATAATTCACTGTATAAATATTAATACATTGAAGGAGAAAATCATACTGTTATTTCCACAAATTCTGAAACAGCCTCTGACACTGTAACATCACTTCAGATAAAAGCACTTGAGAAAATAGGAATTGATGGACACTACTTCAGTATATTATAAATGTATACTGTACACTTACATATGTGTATCTATGTATACATAGATACACATACATACTTAATGGTGAAATGTGATACTTTCCTACTAAAAGCAAGTTTGCTCATTAACTACTACAATTTAACATTCAGCTGAAAGTACTGGCCAATGAATTTAGACAAGAGGAAAGCAACAGAGGCATTAAGAACTGGAAAAGATGTAAAACTCTGTTTGCAGATAATATACTAATATACTTGGAAAACTGTGGAGAACTTACAATATAATTGTTTCAGACAGCAAACTAATTCAGTAGGAGGATATAAAATCAATAATCATATAACAAGCAATAACTAGGTAGAAGACTTATTGGAAAACCCAATTTATAATAGTAACTGAGAAAGGTAATATACTTGGGGAATAAGCATAACAATAAATGTGTAAACCAATAAGAGGAAAACTTTGAAACACCCCTGGAAGGCACAAAATGTAATAGATTTAAACAAATGACTTGTTTATTGGATAGTTGTATTCAATATTATAAAGATTTTAATTCTCCCTGGGTTAATTGGTAAATTGAATGCCATCCCAAAGAAATATCAGGTATTTTTTTAAAGCTAAAACAATTTTATACTAATGTTCATATGAAAAAACAAACAAGTAAAAATAGCTAGGAAAACTCTGGGGCAAAAAAAAGGCAACTATGGGTGTTCAGTAGCCCTACCAGACATTAACATACTCTATACCCTCCATAATTATAACAGTGTGATACTGGTGCATAAATAAGCAGACCAGTAGGAAAGAGTAGAAAGTCCAGAAATGGAACTAAGTATATATGGACTTTTAGCATATGATAAAAATGACATTTCAAATAATTGGGGCAAACATGGATTTGTTTTGGCAACTTATTAAACATTTGGAAAAATCATAGAATTGGGTCTGTATGTTAAAAAAACCTGTCTAAATAGATGCATTGAACATATACTCATTTAAGAAATTCTCAATTAAATCTTCAGTCCCCATATATTCTACCCCCATATCCCTTCCTACTCCTGCCCCCCCTTTCCTTTGGTAACCACAATATTGTTGTCTGTGTGTATGAGTTTTTGTTTGTTAATTTGTTGCTCTCAGTTTTATATCCCACATATGAGTGAAATCAGTGGTTCCTGACTTTGTCTGTAGCAACTTATTTTGCTTAGCATGAATGGTATTCTCGAGATCCATTCATGTTGCAGATGGAAGTATTTCATCTTTTCTCATGGCTGAGTAGTATTCTATTGTCTATATTTTAAATTACCTTTCATTTAGTGTTTCATAATTTGTATTGTCAAGTATGAACTGCATTTATCTTTGCCAACTAAAGTGTTCTTTTCCTTATTGTTTTCTAATTTTAGCAAGTGAATTAATGTCTAATTTAAAAATATTAGTTTAACTGTTTATTGATTACTGGTTCCTCTTTTTCTGTATTTATGTCTGAATTAACTTGTAATGTTATTTAAGCAATTGCATGTTGAAGATTTTGGCTGAGATAAAATGTCTTTTTATTTTTCTTTTGAAATGTATTAGTCCAATTCGAATCACAGTTTTAACATAGAATTTGAGATCCTCATATGTGCTTTACTTTTGCTGGAAAGAAAATTAAATAAATGTAGTTTTAAAGTGGTCACACAAGTATAATATCTAAGTCTTAACTGGCTTCAGAATCGTCTCTTCTATTTTTCTAAATTTGTTTACTGTCTCTTCCCATTAGATTGTGAACTTGGAATAAGAACTATGTCTTACTTATTTTTTAATGATGATGTAATAATATTCAGTAACTCTTTGTCTAATAGGTTAATGATTAAAACTTTCAAACACATTTAATTATTCTAATACCATGGAACATATTGTGAACTATATTATGTGAACTCATCAAAAACTAGCTGAAAAGACTGCAGCTATGGGAATTTAATTTTGTCATATTTATGTCAGATGTCCTGTAATATTTTTAAGTTTTCTAGTTAGGAAAATATGCTAGTTTGTAGAAGCTATGTATACACTGCCTTTCTCTTTTTTTATTTTAGGAAAAACTAATAAAATATGCAACAGATAGTGAAACAGTGGAACCTATTATCTCACAGCTGGTGACAGTGCTTTTGAAAGGTTGCCAGGATGCAAATTGTCATGCCCGGTTGCTCTGTGGGGAGTGTTTAGGGGAGTTGGGGGCAATAGATCCAGGTCGACTAGATTTCTCAACAACTGAAACCCAAGGAAAAGATTTCACGTTCGTGGTAAGTAATAGTAATTTGCAATGACAAAAAGAGTTCTCTGTTCTAGGATTTCTATATTCCATTTATAAAGAACTATTCAGTTTATCTTTAGTGGAAGTTGATCTAAACTAGACAGTTTATATAACTTCTGAATTTATTCCCTAATGGTATCACAAAGCTCGTAAGCCAAAAACAAAGTTTGAGCCCAGTCTGGTGTGCTATGTTCTTTTAAATAAGCTTCCTAATCTAATTTTGACAAATACTTAAAACTTAATTAACTATTTAAATATTATTATTTAAACACTATTGCTAAGTATTTCCATGGGAAACTGATTTCCCAGGGTGTTCTAATAGTGTGTATATAAAACAATTTGGTTGTTTTATACCAACCTTGGTGGTAAATGACTTTGGGAAATCCTTTAAAACAATTAAACAAACTTTTAATATATTGGTGCACATTATCAATCTCCAAGAGAAAGTTGTGTTAAAATTATTCTTGGAGCTTCTCAGACTTTCACAGAATGCAGTTAAGGAAATGACATATGTACAATTCTTTTCCCTAAGGGTTAAAAAACAAACAAGATAAATTGTTGGAGTTATGTAAAGTTAATGATTCTACTATACCTTATAAATAGCCTTAAAAGCCTTAGATTTAGCTTCTTAGCTATAGATTATATTTTAGCTTTGGTACCTAACTTAGTTTGAACCTTACTATTCTTTCCTTTCCTAAGTTAAATTCACCATGGAAGATACTGTACACCTTAGAAAATTTTATACAAATTATCCTTGAATTTTTTTCTTGTTTTTATTGAGACTGGAGTAGAAGATCCGAGTTTTGCCTATGGATTATTGATGGAACTAACAAGAGCTTACCTTGCATACGCAGATAACAGCCGAGCTCAAGATTCAGCTGCTTATGCCATTCAGGTAAGAGTGCAATAGTTGTTACTGGCTTTACGTACTGTCTTCTAGTAAGAAATTTGTAGATTTTGTACTTTGAAAACTCTTATTTTTTTAACTCTCATTTTTATTATCAAAGTAATATAAGTTCATGATAAAAATTTCAGTGTACAGAGCCTACCCTCTCAACAGATTATTATAGGTACTTTGAAAAATTTTCAACATGTGTTTTCTCCGCCAAACAATGAGATCATATTACTTATTAACAGTCTGTAATTTGCTTTTCTTTCCTGTTTAACAGTCTGTCCTCGGTAATTTCCATGTCAGTACAATTTATATTTTTTTCAGTGACTTAATAGTCAATGTATGTGTATGATTATTTAAGAAATTTAACACATTTAGGTGATGTTTAATGTTTTATTTTTATTTTTATTTTATTATTTATTTATTTTTTAAAAAAGATTTTATTTATTTATTTTTAGAAGGGAAGGGTTAGGGAGAGAAATATCAATGTATGGTTGCTCTTGTGTGTCCCCTGCTGGGAACTGGCCTGCAACCCAGGCATGTGCCCTGACTGGGAATCAAACTGCGATCCTCTGGTTCGCAGGCCCGTGCTCAATCCACCGAGCTACACCAGCCAGGGCATAATGTTTTATTTTTATAAAAAATGATTTAGAGGACATACATATATTTCTTAGCACTGGAGTGAATATGTCATAATATAAATACTTAAACATTAAAATATGTCTCAGAGCAAGTACAGAGTTTTATCAAAAAAAGTTTCACCAGTTTGTACACATGTGACAAATGTACTTTATCAAAATTTTAAATCTTTGCCAATGTGACAGATGAAAATGGTACCATTTTATTTTAATTTGCATTTAATTATGAGAGAGGTATAACATGTTTTATTGCTTTTTTTGGATTTTCTCTAGATCTTTTCCCATTTTTCTCTTGGTTATTGGTCTATTTTTCTTTGATATGTAACACCTATTTGGATATAATGGAAATTAACTCTTTGTGTATTGTACATGTAATAAATATTTTTCCATTTGGCTTTCTTTGCCTTTTTTCATTTAAAAATTTCTGTTTTGTTAGATATGCAGGTCTGGCACTCATGGTGAGAGGACTCTGTTACAGATAAATATTTGGAGATTTTTTTATTGTAGAAATGGTACTTAAAACTGTATTCTGGATAACATCAAGGGAGGGAATATAGATAAACAGGTTCTATCTAGTAAATGAGATCTGGATTATGAGGGATCAGTTGGACGAAACGGGAACAAGTAAGAAAACTGAAAAGTAACTACCAATAAGGTAGGAAAATGTGATTATGGAAGATAAGAAAGTGTATGGCGTGATCCACTGTATTAAATGTTGATCACAGGTGTGATAATTTAGGGATTGATAATTAACTTGACTGCAGTAGCATGAAGGCCATTGATGACCTTGATAAGAGCATGTCAGTGGAGTATTAAAAGCCTTGTTAGAGTATTTTTAAGAACATATGTGAAGAGAGGAAGTAGAGAAATTACAGAAACTCTTTTGAGGATTGTTGAAGAGGAATGAGAGTGGCTGGGGAGGAAAGAGGTGTTAAGATGGGAAAAATAACAATATGTTTTATTTGTTTCTTGGAAACAATTCAGTGGAGAGGAGAAAAGTGATGATATAGGAGATAATTAATGAAATACTATTTTAAGTAAGTAAAAAGATGTGGAATATAGTGTAGAAGTGAAAGGGGTAACCTGAACAGCAGAAGCAATTCATCTGTAGTAACAAGCGAGAAAGAGCATGTGGGCACTGACGCTGACATTGCCAAGTTGGGTAGAGAGGAGCATGGAAGGTGTAGAGGCCTTTTCTGATTGCTTCTGTTTTCTCGGTGAAATAGGAAGCAAGGTCTACAATTGTAAGCATACCAGCATATTTAAGAGTGTCAATGGTCCTAAAACCAAAAAGTTGGGGAATTACTAAGTCTGTCATTGGAGGTCGCTGAAGAGAGCTTCTGTTAGCTAGAGCAACTTTCCAAGCATCAAAAAAAGCTGGCTTCAAATAAGATTTTTATAATACTTTAAAGTTAAATGAAAGGGAGTTTTGGATCTTTCTGTATTTGGACTTTTCAGATACTTCCTTACTTTTCTTTAAAAATACAGTGTTAAATAAATGTAAGTACAAAGTACATATTTTGCTAGACAGTACTTATATTTTATGAATTTTAGGAAAAATCTATTGCATATAGCCATTTTTAATGGAATGGAAAGAAAGAGTAATATATAATGGAAGGTATAGTATCCTAACATAATATCTTATTTTGAAGTTTGATATTAGAGAGAAAGATTTTTTCTTCTTGTATAAAATCCCATTTGTTTAATATTCAGAACATAAAATATAATTATTTAATTCCTAGGATTGAATAGTAAATTGGTCTTTAATATTTGCATTCTTTTCCAAAATTTTAAGCTCAGTATTTTATGTTTATTTTCATTTTTAATTGGTTTTGAGAGAGAGAGAGAGGTAGGGGCAGAGAGAGAGAAACATCAAATTGCTGTTCTGCTTATTTATGCATTCATTCGTTAATTCTTACATGTGCCCTGACCAGGGATTGAACCTACAACCTTGGTGTATTAAGATGAATCTCTAACCAACTGAGCTACCCAGCCAGGAACCAGTATTTTATATGTAAAATTTAAATATCTTGAATTTTTGAACTCTTTTGGATTTGTAGTTGCTTTCATTAAAATTCAAAAAAGGTTAGATTCCAAGAATTATACTTATGCAAATACACAGTTTTAATCTTTTTCTTCCAAATAGCTCGTAATCTTATATTTCATTACATATTATACACAGAACCCAAACTGCATGTTCAAGTACTACCACAGCTTTGCAACCAAAATAATTCTAAGCATTGAAGTAAATGTCCTAAGCAAGTTCATAACCCCCCAATTTTATAATTCTTTGTATTTTTCTGTATATTTTTATAACGATAATGTGTAGAATGTTGATGAATGTAAAAATTGATCTGCTTCCCTGTGAATTTACAAATGTAAATATACGTTTGTAGGAGTTACTTTCTATTTATGACTGTAGAGAGATGCACACTGACAGCCCAGGCCACCAGCTATGGAGGAAGTTTCCTGAGCATGTTCGGGAGATACTGGAACCTCATCTAAATACTCGGTTGGTAGACTAATTAAAGCTATTCATAAAATTGGTTTTCACTTTATAAAGTTAATTATATTTTTCATATAATTTTAGCATTCAAAGTTTTTAAAAATATGTTCTAATATGTATTTCCCACTGTGATTTATGTTTATATTGTTAAAATGAAAGTACAGTTTGCTCAATGGTTAAATTCTATAATTTTAGGTATTTAGGCATATTTATTGAAGCTAAAAGGATTGATTTTTTAAAAAAATTAAACTGTCATAGTGTTTAGAAGAAGCTACTTTCAGCTGAATATGTGTTGAAGCTTACAATAGGTATAATTAATACAGAAATTTAAGAGTTTAAAGTCAGTCTCAAAGTCTTTAGTACGCCCAGTTATACGTAAGAGATTTTCAACCATAGCCAGTTTCTCCTCGTGAAACTGCCTCTTGTCCTCGCCCCAACTGGGACTGAACCGCAACCCAGGCGTGTACCCTGACTGGAAATTGAGTCGATGATCTTTCAGTTTGAGAAGCAATGCCCAACCAACTGAACCACACTGATCAGGGCTGGGGATAGTTTTATTTTTTCACCCAAGGACATTTTTTCATTGCTTTTTTAGAGAGAGAGAAAAGGAGAGATAGAGAAACATGGGTGTGAGAGGGAAGCATTGATTGGTTGCCTTCCAAACGTGCTCCTACCAGGATGGGACATGCTGGGACAGTTAACAGAATTGCAACCTAGGTATGTGCCCTGACCAGGAATCGATCCTGCAGCCCTCAGTTATGGAATGATGCTCCAACCAACTGAGCCACACACTGGGCAGAGCTGGACATATTTTTAAAAACCAATTTATGTAGTGGCTTTGTGGAAGGTTTATGTAAACATAACTTGAACACATTTAAAAAAGAGAAATAAAGACAACAACCAACTCATTTTATAACCACTCCAAAAGACTTATTCAAATATGAATTTAAATAATGGACTAGTAAAAACAAAAAGAAGGAAAAAAATTTTTTTACATGGAAAACTTCACAAAAAGAGGTACTAATCAATCATGAAATGTAGTTCCCCGCCGCCCCAAACACAGCAGTTTTAGATTGCTGTTCATTTCACCTCCTGTTTGCTTCTCATGAAGGATGTTGAGGTGGCTGCATCTGCCCTGCCAGGTCCTCTTTGTGCACTCTTAAAGTGATCCTTGAGCTGACGTTCATTTTGCTGAACACCTGGGGTGTTGCTTTTCAGAGCCTGTTCTCTGTAATTTCTTCTAGAGCTTTTTGGATCCAGATGAAGAATGGGAAAACACTGATTCACACTTTCTTGCTTCTGTACTTGGCTTTTTTTTTTTTTATTCTTCTATCCTGACAGGTTTCAAGTGTATCTTCTTCAGGGAACACTTTTTAGCAGGATTTTTGTTCCAAAGATGAAGAATGACAACCACTTTCCTTCTTCCATGTCCATGTGACATTCCCAATAAAGAAGTCATCACTACCCTGGCTGGTGTGTCTCAGTGGATTGAGTGCTGGCCTGTGAACTAAAGGGTCTCTGGTTCAGTTCCCAGTCAGGACACATGCCTGGGTTGTGGGCTAGGTCCCCAGTGGGGGGTGTGCAAGAGGCAACCACACATTGATGTTTCTCTCCCTCTCTCTCCCCCACTTTCCCTCTCTCTAACAATAAATAAATAAAAATCTTTTAAAAAAAAGACAGAAGTCATCACTGTCACTATCCTCAGATGTGGAAGAGTGTAAACCTTGGTTCTATGCTATCATCAAAATACTCCTTTTCTTCATGTAATTCTTCTCCATCACTGTTAGTACCAAATAAGCTATTGGACTCTTACTTTTTTTTTTTTGGTTTGGCATAACGTTTTTATTTTTGGGTCAGGAGGTATTTTCTGGGGTTCAGAGGGAACTGTGGAATTCTTTTCAGAAGGCTGTGATGGAAAACTTGGAATATCCACTGTTTTGGGTCCATGTGTCATCTCGGATATTTTTTTCTTTTGCACAATTATGGGTTTCTTTTCCAATAATTTGGTTTCTTGTCTTTTTGCTCACTGATAGTTCCTTTTTGCTGTAACTTAATGGCATGAGTTGTACTTGGGATGATTTTCTTCAGAAACACTCTTTGATGACTTCAGCATCATTGTGTCTTGTAGAATCTTTAAAGGCTTTGACAGCAACTTTTAACACATCTACTTCTTTTCTTCAGAAGAGGGTGTGTTGCTAATCTGGCAGTGCTCTTTCAGTCTCAGTAGAGTCAGGCTTTTTGCAGATTTTTTCAAAATTGATATCGTCACCGGGAGCAGATTTAGGTGCTGTATCAGGTTTCATCATGGCACGAATTTTTTTAAGCAGTCGTTGTTGTGCATGTCTTTGGTTTTTCATCAGTGCATCTTCAGTAACCTTTCTTGACTTCAGTCTGCCAATGTCCCTGTCAAGTTTTCAGGTAACCAAAACTTGTATTCGCTTCACTTCTTTTCTCGTCTTCACAGCCTTGTTATTGAGGTTCAGAGTCCCGAGTTGAGCCATGGTCGACCTAGGAGGAAGATCTGCTGCTGCCAGCATGTGAACACTCTCTTCTTCAATTTCTTACAAAATGCTTTTAAGTTGTTTTTCCAATTTTAATAACTTTGTTAAGGCGGATTGAAACACATAAATTGTAAATTATTTTTATTTAGAAGCTGTAATTTTAGGTAGTCTAGGTCACATGCTAATTTGATATGTGACCTTGGATAAATTACTTCTTTGAGCTTTAGAACCATGCCTAGCCTTGTAGTAAAATTCTTTATAAAAGCTCTTAAGTTTGCATACTTATTTGCTAGATACCTTTTTATGTTTAGAAACCTTTCAAACATCATTTTTATTTCTTATGAGCAGCATTATTTAAAGGTATAGTTTATTATATGTAAAAAGTTCTACAGTTAAAATTGTTTTTTCTTTTTTGAGGATTTCACACTTTTTAATACTGTATTCTATATTTTATAGCCTATATAGGTAGATGCTTAAGTTTCTGTGATCTGGTTTAAAGTTTATGGCCTTTGGAGTCACATAGATCTAAATTCGAATCTTGGCTCTGCATCTGCTAGCTTTGATCTCTTGGGCAAGTTACTAAACATTTCCAAGTCTCAATTTTTTCATCTTGAAAATGTGGGTAGTTTTATTTACCTTGAATAATCATTGTTAGAAATAAAGAAGATACTTTTAAAATGTACCTAGTAGAGTACCTAATATTTAATTGATACTCAATGCTTTTTCAGTCCCATCTTGTTGAATAAATTCCTTGCTTTTTTTTGAAAGGGGTGGGGTTGCTTGCCTATTTTATATGAAGAAGAAGCTAACATTTTTGCCTACTTGCTATTCAGTTTAATTTTTCATAAGAAGCCAACAGTTTCTGCCTACTTGTTATTCTTTCATAGGGTACAACATTTAAGTGGTCATTTCTAGGAGTGATCTTAGTAAAACAGTGAGAATTCTAACCCTTCTTTTATATCCAAGAGCTTTAAGGAACCTTTCAGATGCTCTGTCAGTGGTGGATGTTAGGAGATTTATCTGGCTGTGATCTGCTTATTGAAGTTGTCACTTCATAAAAAAAAAAAAAAGAGGTCGGTAGCAGGCAATATTAATGGAGGTGACCCACATTTGTTTGAAAGCTTTTGTATAAAACACCAAGATACCTGATTAATCAATAGGTCACTTTTATAGCTTGGACTTCAGAGGGCCTGGGAGAAGTAAAGAATTTCCTAAAAGCATGTTTTTGTTTTTCCTGCCTTAATGTTAAACTTCTATATTCTCCTTTAATTTTTTTCAGCTGAGCTATTTATGTGCAATCACTAACTTGGATTAAAGGATGGCTGTGTTTGCGAGATTTGATTTTTAGAACTAGATAGATTGACTACAATTCAAAGTTGCCATCAAAATAATTCTTGGAAAAGTATTTGGTTGTGGCCAGGTAGAACCTGTCTCGTACCCTAATATTAGTAGTTTCTAGCTAAGTTAATTATAAAACTTGGTAAAATCATCCAGAGCAGGGGTGTCTAACAGGCCGCATGTGACTCAGGATGGTTATGAATGAGGCCCAACACAAAATCATAAATTTACTTAAAATATTATGAGATTTTTTTTGTGATTACGTGTTGCTGTGTATTTAATATTTAATGTGTGGTCCAAGACACCTCTTCTTCCAGTGTGGCCCAGAGATGCCAAAATGGTAGACACCCCTGAGAGAATTGCATTCATGATGATTCAAAATAGTGATGGTTAACTGAGAGATTACTGGATTTTTCCATTTTTAGAAGTTTAGAATATAGTGAAATATGTAATGTTTGCTAGAGACCTTGAGTATAGGTTTATAGTCATTTATTATATTTGTCATTTCCTAACCTTAGTTAGTGATTGACAGGGAATCCATTCCCCTCAAAAAATGCTACACACATGCAAGGTGTAAGGTGAGAGCTACTTGAACATGTTTAAATGTTAATGCTGAGGAGCAAATAGAAAGGATCATGTCGAAGTTGTGAAAGAGAAGTGGTGACTGACATAGAGACACTGAGGAGCATCCAGAATGGTAGCCATATCCCTAATGGGAGGTTAGATCTGGAGGAAGTGAAATATTTTTTTTTTGTAATAGGGGAAGATAAAATGATGGCTATAACTCAGCTATGTTTGTGGATGTGATTATGGAAAGCAGTGATTTCTTTTCTCCAGGAAGTATAAGGTATAGAAAATGAGATTACTGGATCAAGTAGCAATGGAGTTGGTATAGGTGATATGGGAGAGTGATGATTTGAAGTAGTCATTATGGAAAACAGAAGAGAGAGATAATAAGGAAAGCCTAGAAGAATTTCTGGTTAGCAGAAAGGTCCACTGAGGTTGAAAATTAAGAATATATAGTAGTACTAATCTCATAAGCAGTTGAGTGATTCTCAGTTGCCCATGCAGTGGCCTGGATATCATAGATTGTTTCAAGGTTGGGAGGTTTGCAAAAACGTACAACTGGTAGAGACGTTGTGGCAGAGGAGTGGATAGAGGATGTTACCAAGGAAGCGCTTGGAGTAAAGGACCATGGAAACCAAGCTGGGTAGGGAAAAGGGAACGAAAGGCAGGTATTACAGATAAGGTGAGTTTAGCTGGGTCAAGGGACAAAAGATCTCATTGAGAGAACAGGTGTGTTAGAGTAACTGGGAAGAACTGGAAATTTGGGAAACTGGCCATAGAGTAAGGTGTTTAAATAGTTCATTTTGGAAGTGACAGAGTTTCTTTGTACTGGTAAGGGAGTCGTAATAAAGGAGTATAAGAGAAAGTCATTGAGGAGTTTCCAGTTTGATTAGATGAAGTCATCCAGGATGGTGAGGTTTGGGGAAGAAAGAAAACACTGAGCAGTGTACTAAAGTTATTAATGAGTTTGGTAATCAATGAGTTTGGTAGATGCCCTTAATGAGGAGTAGAGAATAGTATACATGGGTGGCTTGAAGCTCAAAGGAAAAGATCTTTCTTACAGAATAGAAGAAAGGATTTCAAAGGATCTGAAAGGAACATTGAGGGAGAGGAGGCACATTAGAATCCTTTGAAGTACTTGGCATGTTTTAAGAATGACCTTCCACCCCACCATTCAGAAGAATATAGGAAAACCATGGCCAGGTAGCTCAACTGGTTAGAGCGACATCCTGATATGCCGTGGTCGCAGGTTCACTCCCCAGTCAGAGCACATACAAGAGTCAAACAGTGAAGGCATCAATAAAAGTGGAGCAGCAAATTGATGTCTCCCTCTCTCTCTCTGTCCTCTCTTCTTTCCCCTCTCTCTAAAATCAATCAGTAAACAAAATGAATATGGGAAAAGTAGTATCTTTAACTAGATTTCATTAAAGGCATAGCAGTAATGGGGTAGTCAGTAAGAGTTGATTGTTTCTTAAGATGTTCTTATTAAAGATCTTAACAGATAGATATATAATTATATATATTTTTTTAATATACAAATTTTCAAAATTATAGATACAAGAGTTCTCAGAAGTCAACAGATTGGTCTGGAGTGAAGAAACCAATTTACTTAAGTAAATTAGGTAATAACTTTGCAGAATGGTCAGCATCTTGGGCAGGTTATCTTATAACAAAGGTAAGAGAATTTTGTTCAGAATTTGTTACCTGGGTAGAAATTCTAAAGAAATGAGAATATCTATCTGAATGCATAGTATACACAGAAGGCATTGAAATATTTGTAGTGATAATGATAGAAATCTTTTTAGAAAATATGTACTAATAAAAGGTAACAATTTATTTG
Organism: Carollia perspicillata; assembly: GCA_004027735.1. Lineage (NCBI taxonomy): Eukaryota > Metazoa > Chordata > Mammalia > Chiroptera > Phyllostomidae > Carollia > Carollia perspicillata. The sequence goes on along the minus strand of PVKM010003613.1, from coordinate 3,689 downwards.
TTGCTACTAATAACAGATTCTGGGTAAAAAGATAATTATTTTGTCAAATTACTATGTCTTCATGTGTTTGTGAAATGTCTATTACATTATGTATGTTCTTTTTAAGTTGTAAAATACTGTTTAAAAGAAATTTAATGCTTTATCAGCATTTATTACATAATTAAGATATAGTATCCATTAGTGGTTACTTCCAAAAGAAGTACATGATCTGAACTTGCTCCAAAATTAAAATAAAGATTTTTCTTAAAAATGAAATTGCATGAAAAAAGTAGAGGTATATTTCTGATGTTTTTCTAATATGATGAATTTCTACATGCCTACAGACAAAAAGGTACTCTGCGTTCCAAGAAAATGTTTTAAATGAATATTTAAAATTCATAACTTGAAAAAATCATATTTCTGTTAATGTGTTAAAATATAATTCATATCAGACAATTTTAATAAAGTTTTTCTCATTTTGAAATAAACATACTGAAAATATAATATGTGAAATGCAGACATAATTATTTCAACTCTGGAATATTTTTAGGTTTATTTTTTTAAAGATTTTATTTATTTATTTTTTAAGAGAGGGAGAAAGAAAGAGAGGGAGAGAACATCAATGTGTAGTTGCTTAATAAGCGACCCCACCAGGGACCTGGTCTGCAACCCAGGCATATGCCCTGATTGGGAATTGAACTGATGACCTTTCGGTTCACAGGCAGGTGCTCAATCCACTGAGCCATGTCAGCCAGGGTTTTTTTTTAAGTGTCGCACATATATTTGAGGAAGGAAAGCCTTTAAAATTTTATAAGAGAACACTAATGTGGGTAAATTATATGTAAGGTCATATTAATAAAATTTGACTCTAACACCAAGTAATTTAATTTTCTAATTATTTTTTCCTGTAGTTAATCATCATTTATTACTTATTAAAATATGTTAACCTTATTTTTAATATGCTAGTCCTGAGCATACTTTTTGGTTACTTTATTCATGTATGTGCTCGGGCAATTAATACAATAAACCTAAAGTTAGCTAAGTAAAATATTCTGTAATTAGGGACATTAAGCTGTAACAAAACATGGTGCATTAAAAAATGAACTTCAGGGAAGGGTTTTCAGGGATAACTATAAAGGACACATGGACAAAACCAAGGTTGGGTGGAAGTAAGGGAGGGAGGATTCTAGGTCACATATTAAAAAAAAAGAATGAACTGCAGAAATTCGTTCAGACTTCCAGTCAAGATGGCAGCATAGGTAAACACAGCTCCCCTCTTCACACAATGATATCAGAATTACAGCTAACATATAGAATAGCCATCACTCAGACCTGTCAAAAATGGAGTTGAATGGAAGTCTGATAACTGGAATTAAAGAAACCACATCTATCCAGACTGGTAGGAGGGGTAGAGATGTGGACCGGTCTGATCCCATTTCCACGTGGTAGATAAAATTCAGGAGGGATACCTCGGGAGCAAGGATTCCCAGTTCTATACCAGGCCCCCCATACCACAGACCCTGTGCGAAGATAACTCCCATAACTTCTGGCTGCAAAATACAGTGGGGACTGAGTCGGTAGAGGAAATTCTGGAGTCCCAAAAAGTTCCCCTTAAAGAGCCCACACACAGACTTATTCAGACTCACTTCCTCTGGGCTCTAGCCCTGGGGTAGCTGCTTGAAAGGCACCAGTGGCATACAGGGAGGAACTGGAGTGCCTGGCTTCAAGGTAGGAGCTGGGGGACAACTTTCTCCCAGACAGAAAGGCAGGCAGAGGCCATTGTCCCTTTTCTGAATCCTCCCCTCAGAGGGCCACAGAGCCAGGAGGAGGGTGCTATATCTGACTCCATCAACCTAGATAACACTATTTGCCCACCCTGGAGATCTCCTGGGACTCTTGACCAACCCAACTTATGGGTCCACCCAAACCATGACTTTTCCATATGAATTGCTGGTCTTGGCTCATGCTTCATAACTTTCTAAAATCTGTCAAACAAGCAACAGCAGGTCTCAGTGAGCCCCCAGCCCCGATACCCCTTGCTAAATGGCCCCAGGCCTGGCACCAGCAGCAGCCAGTCTAGATTCACAGCTTGGCTTTGCCTGGGGATCTCCAACTTCAGCACAAGTAGCAGCTATCTTAGATTGCCGTGTTGCTCATGCAGGGTGGCCCAGGGCAGAACACAGGAGGGGCCTGACCTTGGCCAGCTGCACCAAGGAAACCCCAGGTCCTTCGCACCTAGTAGACAGCAACAGACTACATTAGAGCACCATCACCTTACTCTGCACAGCTGAGCCTGCACACAGCGGGGAGGTTGGTGGTCAGTGGTCACAGCCAGTCCTTGCAGCTGACTTGCTTGGTAAATCCCTCCCATTGACTTGCCAACATCAATTATTGCTGAACTACAAGAGGAGGGTGTGCTCAGCGCACACAAAGGGTGCACCTTGAGTACCCAGCTTGTGTGATAGGGGTGTCTGTGCTCCTGGACTCTACAGGACACCTATTATATTAGGTCATGCTACCAAGACATGGAGTCATAGCAGCTCTGCCTGATACATAGAAACAAACAGGGAAGCTGACAAAATGTGGAGACAAAGAAACATGGCCCAAATTAAAGATATTAAAATTCCAGGAAAAGAACTACACAAAACGGAGATAAGCAGTCTATCAAATGCTGAGTTCAAAACACTTTATAATGATACTCAAGGAACTTAGTGGGGACCTCAACAGTATAAAAAAGATCCAGTTAGAAACAAAGGACACACTAATTGAAATCAAGAACAATTTACAGGGAAATAACAGTAGAGGGGATGAAGCTGAGAATCTAATAAATAATTTGGAACATAAGGAAGCAAAAAGCAATCAGAAGAACAAAAAGAAAAAACAAAAAGAACGAGAATAGTAGAAACACCCTCTGGGACAACTTTAAGAGGTCCGACATTCACCTTATGGGGGTGCCAGAAGGAGAAGAGAAAGAGCAAGAAATTGGAAATCTACTTGAAAAAATAATGAAAGAAACTTCTCTAATTTGGTGAAGGAAATAGACATGCAAGTCCAGGAAACACAGAGAGTCCCAAACAGGATAGATGCAAAGGGCCCACTCCAAGACACATCATAATTAAAATGCCAAAGGTTAAAGATAAAGAGAGGATCTTAAAAGCAGCAAGAGAAAATGAGTTACTTACATACAGGGGACTTCCCACAAGACTGTTGGCTGATTTCTCAAAAGAAACATTGCAGGCTACAAGGGATTGGCAAGAAGTATTCCGAGTCATGAAAAGCAGGGACCTACAGCCAAGATTCCTCTACCCAGCAAAGTTATCACTTAGAATATAAGGGCAGATAAAGAGCTTCCCAGACAAGAAAAAACTAAAGGAGTTAATCACCAAACCATTATTATATGCAATGTAAAAGGGACTTTTTTAAGGAAAAGAAGATCAAAACTATGAACAGTAAAATGGTAATAAATACATATCTATTAACAATTGAATCTAGAAAACAAACTAAGCAAATAGATACAGAATGATGGATACAGAGAGTGTTCTGAGGGTTGCCTGATGGGAGGGGGTTGTGAGGGAATGCGTAAAGAGGTGAGGGGATTAAGAAGTACAAATAGGTAGTTACGGAATAACCTTGGGGATGTAAAGTACAGTATAGGAAATGGAGGAGCCAAAGAACTTATCTGCATGACCCATGGACATAAACAGTGGTGG
>PVKM010003612.1:0-56567 GCA_004027735.1 Carollia perspicillata | reverse complement strand
GAATGTTTCGTTTGTACTTGAGAAAAATGTATATTCTTTTGCTGTTGGGCGGAGTGTTCTGTATATACCAAGCTGCAACTGGTGTCCAGTCCAGTGATTCCTTATTGATTTTCTGACCGGTTGTTCATATTAAAGTGTAGTATGAACCTCTTACTCTTACTGTGTTTCTATTTCTACCTTTAATTCTCTCAATGTTTGTTTGACATTTTGCGGTGTTCTAATGTTAGATGTGTGCATATTTATAATTACTATATCTTCCTAATGAACTGACTCTATCATTATGTAATTTCCTTTTTTTCCTTGAGACAGTTTCTGTCTTAAAGTCTATTTTGTCTGATATAATCATGGCTACCACTGATCTCATTAGGTTCTTGTTTGCATGGAATATCTTTTTCCACCTGTTCAGGCAGCTATAACAAAAATACCATGGACTGGGTGGCTTAAACAACAAATATTTATTTCTTATAGTTCTGGAGGCTGGAAAATACATGCTCAAGGTGCTGGTAGAGTAGGTGCCTGGTGATGGTCCACTTCTTGATTCATGAATGGCTGTCTTCTCATTGCGTCTTTATATGTTGTGGAAAGGAATGAGAGTTCTCTGGGTTTATTTTATAAGAGCTCTGATCCCATTTATGTGAGTTCTATACAAGGTGAGGCAAAAGTAGGTTTATGGTTGTGAGATGCAAAACACAGAGTTTATTCTTGTATTATTATTTATGAATTATTGTATTATTTTCCACATGAACAACTACAAAACCACATTTGTTCCACCCTATATTTCTTTTCTTGGGAAATTTTATAATTTGTTGAATTTTTTTGTTGTTGTTTATCATCATTCACTTTAACTTGTAGAATTCCCATCAGTGTTTCTTGTAGGGCAGATCTAGTGGGGATGAATTCTCTTAGCATTTCTTATCCAGGAAAGCCTGGATTTCTCCTTTGTTGCTTAAGGACAGTTTTGCTGGATATAATATTCTTAGTTAGCAGTCTTCTTCCTTTAGTACTTCGCGTATTTCATCCCACTCCCTCTTAGTCTGCAAGGTTCTTGCTAAGAAAATTCATGATAATCTAACAGGAGTTCCCTTGTGAGGAGTCAGTTTTCTGTTATTGCCCCCAGGACTTCATCTTCATCTGTGACTCTCGACAGCTTTATTATGATGTGTCTTGGAGTAAGTCTCATTACATGTATCCGGGAGAGAGTTGTTTGAACTTACTGAATTTGTAGGTACATTTCTCCTCAGATCCAGGGGAAGTTTGACCATTACTACGTCTTCAAGTAACTTCTCTGCCCCTTCATCTCTTTCTTCTGCTGGTTCTCTCCTAACACATGTGTCATTCGGCTTGAGGGCATCCCATGAGTCTGCTCGGCCCCCCTAACTCAGTCTCTGAGTTCGTGAACTCATTTTTCTCTCTGGCCAAGTTTACTATTCAGTGTGAAGTTTTCAATTCAACTAATGTGTTCCTCAGTTCCATAATTTCTCTGTGGTCCACCTTCATAGTTTCTATTTCTTTGTTAATATTCTTATTTTGTTTTTGCATAATTAAAAATATTTTTCAATTAGGTGTACATCTGTACTGCCTTTTAATTCTTTAAACATACTTATGATGGTAAATTTGAACTCTTTTTATGACAATTCATACATCTTTTTTTCTCTAAGGGAAATTTCTGAAGATTTAACTCGTTTCTTTAAATGTGTTTCGATTCCCTTTTTCTTGATATGTCTTGTTACTTTTTGTTGGAATTTTGGCATTTGAGTAACCAGCCAACTTTTTCAGAATTTGTAGTCTGGTGTTCTATAGAGATGATTTTTCACTACTTAGTCATGCAGTTCTGGAGACCTCCCAAGCTTTTTCTAGGCATATGTCTTCTTTGGGATATTTGAAGAGATTTTCTGGTTTTCACTTAGGAGCTTCCCCTGGTGTCTTGTCTGAGACACAGCGGCTTGCTCCTATTGTAGTAAAGCACAATACTGGCGCTCCATCTAGTGTCAACCTTTGGTACTGCAGATTCTGGTGCGTGATTTATTATTGTTCTGAAAGCCTCAACCTAGAAGCTCACTCCTGTCAGTGCTTGGATACATTAGTTCCTCAACCAAACCCCTTCAAGTCAGGGCATTGGACATAAGTTCTACTTTTTTTCTCTCTCTGAATGGAAAACACAGGAGTTGAAAATGTTGCCCCAATTGTACCAACCATGCTTGGGCTTGGGGGGCGGAATGCTCCAGTGGGAGTTGAGAGGTCACCAATTTTCCTCCTGGGCTTTCATATGGTTGGCTTCACGCTGCCTACGATGCAGAAGTATTTTAACTGATTTCTGGCTTTCTCACAAAGGCATTTGTTTGGCTTGTTGTTTTTAAATCCATGTCTCCCTGGGGGAAGGAGGGCGAGGGCTTTTGATTCTGCCATTTTGCTGACCTCACTCCCACACATATAGGGTGAGGTGGGGCAAGAGTAGGTTTACACTTGTTCATCTGGAGACATACAGTAATTAATAAATGCTAATTCAGGAATAAACTCTGTGTTTCACGTACTCACAACAGTAAACCTACTTTTGCCCCGCCGTATATTTTCTTTTTATTTCTGGCACCAATAACATGATTTTTGAAATGATTAGAACCCGAACATTTTTCATTTTTGTTCTATGGTGTAAGACTGTATATGATTCTACAATTGTCAGAATTGACTCCCCTTGAAAATCTTCATAATGTTTGTATCACTTTATTAGACAAATTTAACAACGTTATGTGTCTTGTTCTTCCTTGTACCCATAGTTAAATTTGTTTGGATGTCTTTCAACTTGTATTTCATTCTTCGATAACTCTGTTTGTCTGTCAGCATGGCCTTCTATAAAACAGTACCAGAGACTCAGTGGCTTAACCAAGTTAAATTTATTTCTCACAGTTCTGGGGATTGGAAGTCTGAGATCAGGGTGCAGACATGGCTGGGTTCCACTGAGAACCCCTTTTTTGTTTTCAGATAGTTATCTTTTTTGCTTGGTCTTCACATGGCAGAGAGAAAGAGAATAGCAAACTCTACCAAGGACACTAATCCTATCATGAGGGTTCCATGAACTGGGTGGAGGAGGCCCACGTGCAGTTCATAATAAGTTTAGAATTTCATATTAGAAGCAAAAGAAATTTACTTACAGATATGAATGTGAGCTGTCAGAAGGATGTCAATAAATTTTGTTAAAATGAAATTGAAAATACAATACTATAACCACTGAGGTTAAACTCTTTTTTAGAACATTAAATATATTGCTTTGTTTTCTTCTTAATTTGGATTTCTCCAATAACAGTGATATTTCATAAATGAAAAGATTTCCATTTCCCAGCTGGCTTGCTGTGTTTGAGAATGTCTAGCCATTACCCTGAAAGTTAGCCTATTCTATTCACTTGGAAATAAATAATAGCTTATCTCATGGCCATCTCAGACATTATCTAGTTTTTTTTTAATAAATCAGCTAATAACATTAATTAGAAATATGGTCTGTACTGCTCTACTAATCTGATGTAATCATGTTAGAAAATGGTGCTTTACCAGCATAGTGATGCCAACATTCAAAGAGCTGAGAGGTGCCGAATGGTGCAGAGGAAAGGTAAGTATATATGATAAAATCCTGTTTTAAGTAAAGAAGAAAAGCTATTTTAATTCTATGAATGTATAAATATGTATTTCTGTGACTAAGCACTTTCCCTTTCCCTGCTTTCTCTTAGACTTTCTTGGCAGCCCTCTCACTCAGCTTTATCGCTAAGGCGATGGCCGGAATCATCATGAAAAGTTCCATCACCCAAATAGAAAGGAGATTTGACTTATCGTCCTCTGTTGTTGGCATAATTGATGGAAGCTTTGAAATTGGTAATTTTTATTTCTCTTTTGATTTCTACTTGGTAACCAGATTTGCAGAGGTAAAAACTAGTCATACACACTCTATATCACTGGTTCTCAACCAGACATGAGTTTGCCCCCAGCGCCTGTTTGGGGGCAATATCTGAAGACCCTTCTGGTTGTCATGACTGAGGGAAGGGGGTTTGCTGATGCATTTAGCAGTAGAGGCCAGGGATGCTGCTGAGCATCCCACAATGCACAGGGCCATCCACACAGCAAAGAATTATCCATCCCAAAACGTCAATAATGCCCAAATTAAAAAACCCTGGTCTACGCAATCTCATTAGTTCCAAATAAATACTTTGCAGGGCTTTACCTTCTCTCTCTCAAGATTCCCTAATACAAAAAAAAAAAAGTTTTAAAAAAAGGTTGGAGAGAGGATTCCAATTCTAATGATTTGAGGAAGGAGAAACAGCTTTAGAGCAATCTGTGTTAAGTGTCTACTGTTTCACTGGATATGAAATTTGGAGTTAAAACTCCTTTTCTTTAGGACCTCAAATATGTTGCTTGGTTGTCTCCATTTTAATTTGGATATCTCTCGTAATAGTGAGGTTTTATATGATTGTTGAACATTATTTTCTCTTATTTTATAAATTGGTAGCTCATTACCTCTGCCCATTTTTCCTCTATTTTCACTGTTTAATGACTGAAAAGGACTCCAAAATTATGTCTGCTGTATAGATTGCAAATATTTTCTACAATGTGTTGTTTCTCTTTTAACTTTATTTAAAATGTATTTAGATATCAAGGATTTAAAAAATAATTCTGTAAAGGAAGGCCATGTATGTTTCTGTTGTGAATCTGACTTTTCATGATTCAAAGGATTTTATGCCCTAAAGTACCTTTTGCTTTTTTACCTCCCTGGTTTAATAAAATCATCTAGAATTTTAATACAAATTTGTTATTAGCTTTACATTTTAACTTACTGTATGTCTCTTTTTATGGAGAAATTTATTCTAATATTTTTATTAAAACTTGTTTCTTTGCTTACCACTATTTCCTGGTTCTTATGGCTTAAGTCTCACATTTAGTTTTCCTGAAGATTATTTTCACATAGTTATTTTTTTCCAGAAATAATCAAACACACGCCATTTTCTGAGCCCTTTGCTTATTAGAAAGTGTATTTACTTCACTATCATATTCAAGTGATAATGTCTGAGTGTAATTAATAATCCAAAATATTTTTTCTCAGAACATTTAAAATATCTGTCTGCTGTTCTGTAACACCTAATGTTGCATAAGAAAAATCATTACCAGTATCCTTGTCACATGCCGAGAGATACCCTCTCTTTATCCATGAGTTTCAGAAACTCTACCAATGTGTACCCAGGACCATCGCTTTTATATTATTTGTGGTGAAGAAATGTAAAAATTTTCATCTGAATACTTAAGTCTTCCTTTAGCTCAGGAAATTTATTTTATATTTTTAAATTTATTTCTTTCCATTTATTTTCTTCTGAAATGTACATAAGATGAATTTTAAATGTTCTGTCTTTTTCAAGTTATTCTTTCTAAAATTGTATCTTTTATCTTTATGTTTAACAATATTTTTGATGCTATCTCTCATCATACCAGGTCCCAACATGTACATTTTTATAACACTTTTAATGTATGTATTTTAGTATTCTTTTATTAATTTTAGTCTGCCAGTTCTTATTTTATGGATACCCATGAATCTCTACAAATTCTAACTAGATTTTTTTCAAAGTTTCTCCTTTTTTGTTTCCTTATTTGTTTCTTCGCAGGTTACTTTATCTGCCAGTTCATTTTGGTGCTTTTATTTCATGCTGTTTTTTCCATCAAACGTTCAGTAATTTTTGGTTGTCGTTTGTTATTCTATATGTATAATCAGAATTGACCATAACTCCCTTCCCTTGGAATGCCCTCCCCCACTTTCTAATGTAAATAATTCATACTCAGCAGTAAATCACAAGTGGCCCCTCCTCCAGGAAACTTCCAAAACCCTTATTAACTTCAGCTCCCCCTTTCTGTGGTCTAAGAGCACCTCTATTTGTGTATTGTTACTACTTCTATGTAAGTGCATTGAGGACAGATACCAGGGTTCCTTCTTTTTTTATATTTCTGGGTTCTGACACCATGGCAGGTAGTGAACTGGAGTTTAAAGAATGCTAGAGTGAATGCACAAATGCATGAATGAGGAACTTCTCTCAGGTCAGAGATTGTCTCCATTTGTCTCCATCCCAATACTATCCGGTTAACTCCAAATTCTTCACTAAAGTTCTATGTCACTAATATTGCCAAGTAAGTCAAGTGCTTCCTTTTGTATCTGAAACCTATTCTACTTATTATTAACATCCTAAAGCTTTACAGTGAGTGGTTTAATGTAAGTGAATTTCATTTTTTTCCATTAAATTGCATGGCCTTTGAGGGCAAGTACCATGTCCTATGCTCTATTTGTATTCATTCTAGGGCCTTCTATTCTACTGAACACAACGTTGGACTCAGAGTTTGCTATAGTGAATCATATGAAAATAATTGTGGCCTCTTTCTAGGAAATTTGCTTGTGATTTTATTCGTGAGCTACTTTGGATCCAAGCTACACAGACCGAGGATAATTGGAATCGGTTGCCTCGTGATGGGTATCGGAAGTATCGTGAGTGCTTTACCACATTTCTTCATGGGCCGGTAAGTACTAAACAGCTCTATGTCGTTCATTACCATTGACTCGTAAGGTCACAATAAAATTTCATTGTATCCTTTTAAATAAGCAGTCATCGTTTGGAAGAATACCCACTGGGTATGTGTAGAAATAAAGTTTACTTTTTAATATAATAATTACTTGTTATTATTACTTTCATTAATAATAACTCATTGTTATTCTTTTCATCAGTAATAACTCATTGTTATTGTTTTCACTAATAATAACTCATTGTTATTATCATTATTATTTAATGTAATAATAACTGCTTTATCCACTTAGTTTTGACTAAATCTGAAATATGAATGGCACTGATCAAGTTATACAGTTTCATCAGAAATAAAAAAGATCTCTATGGCTTTTATAGTCATACTTTATAGAAGTATAACATATATGCTTCATGTCTTTGCCTATATATTTATTATTTTGTATAATTAATACACTTCCTCACTCAACCTACTGCAGTATCGGTTTTCCCATTACCATATCCATTGAGCGAGTTCTTCCTAAGGTGACTGTCGAGTTAAAACCAGAGTCAAATATAAATGATAGAAAATCTAAAATAGGGATGGCTTAAATAAGATGGAAGCTTATTTTTTACATAAAAAGTTGATATCACTTACCCAGGGTGGTAAGTTGCTGCTTGTTTTTGTCACATTGCTCTGTCTTGCATAGCCCCGACACGGTGGCCCAGGTCGTGGTGGCAACATTGTTCCAGGCCACAGGACAGGAGGAGGGAAGAATAAGCAGAAGAAACAGAACACGCACAGCCTAGGGCTTAGAGAATATTTTTGGAAGCATAAAACTTCTACTGACTTCATGTTGCCCAGAACTCGATTACATTTTACACCATCCAGATACAAATACATGGGGAAAATAGACTTTATTCCAGCCTGCCATGCTACTAGCTAAAAATTCCATCTTCTATTACAATGGAAGGAGGGGAGAATGGGTATTGAGAGACAATGAGCAGTTTCTGCTAAAATCCTTATTACCTACTCGTTGCCAAAGTCAATTGCCTTTGGTTATCATATTCCTTTCCTTTCCCCTATATTTGACCGTCAGTAGCACTTTCTTCTTCCTGGTACTTTTTCTGCTCTTCATTGTATTATTCTCTCTCGATTTATTTCCCATCTTCCTGTCTCCTCATCACGCCCACCCTTTTGTTCTTCTGCCGACACCATAATGTCAGTATCCCCTAAGTTCCCTCTTCGATCTCTTTTGCTTTTCATTCCAGATGATCCATGTGGATGGTATGCATTAAATGCAGCTCTCCCCTGAATGTGCTGACTTTTTCTTGATTATATAGATCTCGAGATCTATATAATCAACCACCTCCTGGGCATCTCCAACTTAACATTCTATAAGCATTTCTCATCCACATATTCAAAACCAAATTCATCCCCGTACCAAAATCAGCTCAGATCATTCATATGCATTCTTTCAGTGATTTGTATTTAGCCACATAGGAACTCAATCCAAAGTCAAGGGCATCATCCTATATTCTTTCTTTATTTCAACACAAACGACTAGTGGTCACCAAGCCTTGCTTATTCTCTCTTATCTGTCGAAGTTGTACCATCCTTTCATCCCCATTGTCCCCAACCTACTTGAGGCTTCTCTCCTTTCTTGGCCTGGACATTTTATCTCCAGTCTAAACTCTATTCTAACTCATATTCTGTATTAGAGTATTCATTTTAAAACACAGATTTACTTATTTTACTCCTGTTTGAAACTCCTAATTTTCTAGAACCATGTTTTTCAAACTACAGATTCTGAACCACTAGTGGACCAAAAAATTGATTCAGATCAGATACTGAAACCAATAATACAATAAGATCAAATGGAATAAAATAGAACAGAAGAATGTACAGTGCAAGTAGAAACAGATATTGTTCTGTGAAACTTTTGTTTTGGTTGTTCATATACTTGTGAGCATGCACATGTATATATTGTGATTGTGACAGAAAATGTATTTCATGTTGTGAGTCACAGTAAAAAATATTGAATTCCTCTCCCTTGTGGATTAATATCTATTATAAATCCATTCTTATAGACACGTTGCTCATTAATGTGGTCCTTGACGCTCTTCCTAATTTCATTTTACACTGCTCCCCGTGGCTGCAGGCCACATTCTGGGCCTGCAGTTGTCCAAATGTGCCCTCATATTCCTACCTTGGTATGAATACCTTGGTGCTTCTTGCAATCTTGTATACTTTTTTATATTGTTGTCTGCCTCTTAAACTCTTATCTATATTCAAGATTCATCTCACATATCATCCTCACTGGGAAGTCTTCTCAAGTCTACTCACTCCACAACCTCGATGAAAGATGATTATCCCCTTTTACTTCGTGACAACTCAGGACCCAGTGTACTACACTTATCGTATCTTTTATCATATATATGTTCCCCTCAGTGTAAAATTCCCTTAGTACACAGACTCTTTTATTTTTAGTTTTTTGGAGCAGAGTATAATGTTTGGCTGCTCGTGGAGCTCATGAGACATATCAACATTTGACCCTATTCCATTGCTGTGGTTCTTAATGTCGGCCTCACCAAATGAAAATGGATTAGAACTTTTTAAGCTAAGTGTTGAAGAGTCAGGCTTATGATAGTGTGTGTGTGTGCACATGTGTCCATGAATGAAAAATTCGGACAGATTATTGATAGAAAATACAGACGAATTAGTGTGTATTATAGATTGATTTAGAAAACTCTGCTCTAAAGTTTATTAAGTGTTATAAAGTTTATCAGATAGTTTAAACAGTGACTATCTTTGAAGATGGTTCAGAGAAACAGGAGATGCAGTTAGCAAGTTTTTTTAAAGCATGAAGCCAAGATATTTGTATCTTGGTGAGATTACGAGCTCTCCTAGGAAGGTGGTGCAATAATGCGCGCTGTCCCTTGCCTGGGGAGCAGTGAATGACGTTTCTCACCGAACACTCCGGTTTCACTTTTACCCATCACCTAAAATACAGGCTGGGAAGTCGACAAAGAGGATTCTGATGATTTGTAGAAGAGAATGGTGTATACAAAGGGGACATTTTCTCTGCACTTCTGGGAAAAGTAAAACTACTCAGTAGTGAAACAAAAATTTAAATCTAGTGATGTTCTTACAGTTACAGGTATTCTAAAGAAACCTATATTAATCCATCAGAGAATTCAACATCAGGCTTATTGACCTGTTTAACTAATCAAAGTATGTTACTCAATAGATCATCACCTGGGATAGAGAAAAAAGGTAAGAATTGAATTAACACTAGTGAATATTAGTCTCACTAATAAATATTCTAAAATTTATCAACTTAATTGCATCTGTAAAATTGATTAGCAAAATCAATTTAAGACAAATAAGAAAAGCATTTGCATTTTTACAGTAGTGTTAATATATTATGTATAAAGAGCTTTTAGAAATAATAAAAAGAGTAAAATATTTTGGTAGAAAATTGGCAAAGAATATATGCATTTTAAATAAAGAAGGAAGTGGCATAAATATATAAAAATGTAACTACTATTTATGAAAAATGGCAAATTGTTAAGCCAATTAAATATTTAGCCTGTTATAACACAACTGCATAAGTACAAATTATAACGTGTAAAATTACAAATTTTAACACTAATTACAGATTTTTCTGCCTATTAGGAGAAGATTAAAAATAAAAATAAATAAGGTAGAGGAAAAAGACACATTTATGTATTACTGGGAGTCTATAACTTTCTAACTCTTTTTGGAGGTTTTCAATATAGTAAAGAACAAAATTAAGAATTTCTACTTAAATCAACAGTTCTAACTTTTACTGATTTCTCTTAAGAAAATAATCAGGATGTACAAGGGTTGATCTATGACTACAGACATGGCATGCCTGTTTAACAGAATACAAAGTAGAAATGTTTTGTGAGTGAAAAGTCAGAGATTGATTAGATAAACCATGGAACTTTTTTTAGCCCACTGCTGTGCTGTCATTAAAATGCTACGTGAAATGAGTCAGACGGAGAAAGACAATTCCCATAGGATTTCACTCACATGTGGACTCCAAAGAACAAAATAAACCAACAAAACCGAAACAGGCACATAGATTCAGAGAATAGACTGACGGTTGCCAGAGGGGAGGAGGACGAGGGGTCTGAGTGAGAAAGGTGAAGGGGTTGAAAAGTACAAATTGGTGGCTACAAAATAGTCTTAGGAGTGTAAAGTACAGCGTTGGGAATATATTCTCCAGCACGGTGATAACTGTCTGCAGGGTCAGGCAGGCACCGACAATATCCGAGGGGCCCCCTGTAAAGTATATGACTGTCTAACCACTGTGCTGTACACCTGAAACTGATACAAAGTAATGTTGAATTTAAACTGTGATTGAAATAAATTATCATATACAAGAATTCTTCATAACATGGGAAAATTGTCATAATATAGTGTTAAGTATTACAAAAGTAGATTATAACAAGAACTGGACATTTAACTGTATAATGAACACAAAGAATATTACACATATTTTTGTTTGCACTAAAATACAGAAGATATGCAAGTACACACACCTTAGAAGTGGCTCTCGGTGTGCGATTGGATTACAGATAAGTTTTACTTGTTTGCTTTGTGCTTTTCTGTATTTTCAAGCTTTGTAAAGTGAGTATGAATCACTGATAAATAGAAATAAGCAGAAGTGTTTTAATGGAATAATTAAGGGATTAATGTTATTGAGTTTCTAATAGAAATGCTAAAATTAATTATTAAAATAAAACATTCTCTTGTCCACAAAGGTTTGGAAAAGGAATTTGAGACATATGCATGGTTAGTTGTCCTAATGGGTAATATGCTTCGTGGAATTGGGGAAACTCCCATACAACCCTTGGGGATTTCTTACTTGGATGATTTTGCAAAAAAAGGAGATTCTTCTTTTCATATAGGTAATGTACAAAAAATATTAGATTTTTGATTACTTTACCTGGCTCTACCCTTCAAATAATATTGTTCCTTAATTCATTCTTTTTTGTTTGTTTGTTTTTCAGAGGAGAAAGAAATGTTTATTATTTTTGTTTCTTCCTTGTTATCTATTGCTTCTACCCAATACCCTAAATAGCAAAGTGCAGGTATATAGAGTTTTTTTTTTTAATTGTTGTACAAGTACAGTTTTCTGTCTTTTACTCCCATTCCTGCCCATCCCCTCAGTGCTCCCCACCTCCCTCCCATTTCCACTCCCCCTAGTTTCTGTCCATGTGTCCTTCATACTTGTTCCTGCAAACCTTTCCCTCTTTCCTCTGAAATTCCCTCCCCTCTCCCCTCTGGTCACTGTCAGCCTATTCTCTATTTCAGTGTCTTTGGTTATATTTTGTTTGCTTGTTTGTTTTGTTGTTTAGGTTCCTGTTAAAGGTGAGATCATATGGTATTTGTCTTTCACCACCTGGCTTATTTCACTCAGCATAAGGCTTTCCAGTTCCTTTATTTATTAAAAATTTTATTGTGTAATGTTACTTTAAAAAACATATTGAAAAGAACCATGTATTGTTAGCACCTGATAAAATTGTTTTATGTAATCTTCAGGTAGTTTATTTGCAGTCGGAATGATTGGTCCAATCCTTGGCCTAACACTGGGATCTCTCTTTGCTAAAATATACGTGGATTTTGGATATGTAGATCTGAGTAAGTACGATCAAAACAAGGTACCATGATGATGCTTTTCCTGTACAGGACATCATTCTTCCAGGTAACTGAATTAACACTCATGGTCCTTTGTGATGGTTTGTCAAAAGTTACAAATAGGAAATAAATGTATGAATAGTCAGAATAAAAATAAAGTTCTTATCTATACCAGGCTTTTACCACGAAGACTTTTTAGTCTATAATAAGTCTAAACACTTCTTTTAAAACAATCTTGCTTAAGATTACTTCATCCAAAATCATTCTGAACTAATTGGCACATTTCTCAAATGTGCCCTGTAATATCACTTCCCTGCATTTACCCTTGGAAAACCTTCTCTCCGTTTTCTATTTGCATGGTTCTTACAGCCTCTTCCAAAACATGGCTCCTGCTCAGAGAAAACTTACTGTACTTTCTTTAAAGAAACCACTCTTAACTAGACCCAAGTTAAGTGCCTCTATGTTGGTCACCAAGAGCATGCCTTTATCGTAGCCCTCATACAATGAGCCATAAACATCTGTGGCTCGCCTGCCATCTCTTTTAGAACATATCGAGATAATTTCTGGCTTAATGTGTAATAAGTAATTCATGCTTGTGAATAAACATATCCTATTTTCTGCCTCACCAGAACTTGAATAGATCTCCAAGGAGATCCAAGGGTTCATTTTCAAAATGGAGTAGACACCACAGTAGGCCAACAATAACCACAAACTTGAAAGCGTTTTATAATACAAAGCTTAAGCAAGTACCTGTTGAAAAGTTTTGTATCTTCTATTTTGGGCATGTAAATTAGAGTTCAGGTTCACATTCTGTACGTTTATGCTCATTCACCTCCACGTTCATCATTGTTTTTTGTCACAAAGAGTACGGAAATGAATTGTTAGAGTCTTTAGGTTAATAGTTTTGTAACTTCTGTCTATAATCAGAAATCTCTCCGCACACAATACTGTAGAAGTCCTGTTAATTCCATTTCCGCCACTGAATGTTTAGACCTTATTATATCTTCTCTTATTCAGCAATGAGTATGATACAAACATGTGATAAAGTACACTTTGGCAAAATCCATTGCCTAGAGGAGCCAAAGAGATAATGTAAGTGAGTCAAGAGTGTCAGGTGTTGTAGTTAACGGGGAAGAATTGGTGGTAGACTAACAGCCTTCCCCACACACCAAAAAGCACAGGCCCTACTCAGTCTCAACCTATCCTTTTCATACAGAAATTTCAATCCAGCATTGACAAGATCTCATGATTGATTTTCAAGGAAAAGCAGATTTTTATGTATCATTTTTTCAATTTTTAAGACAGTGTGTGAGCCATAGAAAACTTTTTGACTTCTTTGACTAGTGTGGCTCAGTTGTTTCGGCATTGTCCTGCAAACCAAAAGGTTGCCAGTTCGATTCCCAGGCAGGGCACATGCCTGGGTCGTGGGTTCAGTCCCCAAGGCACATACAATTGGGTGCATTTGAGAGGCAATCAAATGATGTTCCTTTCTCACATTGATGCTTCTCTCCCTGTATTTCTCCCTCCTTTCCCCTCTCTCTAAATGTAAATAAATAAAATCTTTTTAAAGAAGAAAGGAAAACACCTTGACATGCCCTGTTTAACTAGATTATGATTTCTAGTTCCTATATGTAGACCAGTGATAGAACAGGGGAAACATTATCAAAATGACATTTCATGAATAAATATTTAGCATGTAGATGAAGTCACTGTTCCTACCAATCATTTTCTAAAATCTGTCTGAGTTGCTGTCTATGAAACAATGTGATCAGTTTTATGAAACAATATGATCATGTAAATCAATCTTAAACTTTGATCTGTGAGTACTTGAAAGCTAGTCCAATAAATAGAATGGATAATTTATTTTTAATTTAATTTTTATTTTTCATCATCATTTATCCCCCATCCCCTCTACTACATTTATTTCTATACAGTTTTAAATCAAGTCAATATTTTGTCATGTCACTAAGTTTTCTGATAGATCAAAGTGAAGTGGAGCCATTACTGTGCTTCAAACTTCTATGGTGTGTGTGTTATACGTGCATTGTGCTTTCTTATTACTTAGAATGTTTACTTTATGCTTACTGAGATAGCTTATTCATACTTGTTTAGATGTAATATTTACTCATGCATGCCTTCAGGAAAAATATAATTTAAATAAAATAGTTAAATTATCCCTGAATTTTAGAGTGCAACGCTCCCAGTCATGTTTAAACTCAGATTACATTGTGTGTATATCTTCACCAATATCGTCTTCTGTGCTGTCAAAGAGTTGGAAATGCAGGTTCTTGTGTGTGGTTGTGGGTGGGGCGCTATGATTGAGAATTTCTTTCAGACTTCTGTCAATTTCATTGTTGGTGCTTTCTTAACCTCAGCAGATGGTGCCCATAATTTTCAGACAAAAGCAAGGATTTTTATGCTTCCATAATTGGTACCTCAATGGTTTGCAGGCTTAAATGTTCCAAAATGGCTTTGTCTCATTAATGTCATCAGAAAAGCTACCAAGTTCACACCAGCTCAGGCAATGACATGACTGATTTCTGCACAACAGCAACTATATGATGTCATTAAGTTTTAAGCTTGTCCTGATTTAAGAGATGACAACATGGTGAAAAAAGAAAATAATGTCTCAGAACTGATAAAATATATTTGATTTGTTTTTGTGGAGGAAAACAGTCATTACCCTTTTTGCCCAGAATTATTGCATTTTAAAGTAATTTTTTTACTGTCTTCTCCTAATTCTTTATTATAGGTAGTATAAGAATAACTCCTAAGGACTCTCGTTGGGTTGGTGCTTGGTGGCTTGGCTTTCTGTCTGCTGGACTATTTTCTATTATTACTTCAATACCATTTTTTTTCTTGCCCAAAAATCTGGATAAGCCACAGAAAGAAAGGAAATTTTCGGCATCATCACATGTGCTCAAAATAAATGAGGAGAAGAGTCAAATGGCTAGTCCAGTTGACCGTAGGAAAAGTGTGACTGAAAATTTAACTGGTAAGTATTTCATATTTATTGTTATTTGGAATTATTAATTCTAGTGAAAGGGAGGAGTGAGCATTCCAAAACAATTTCATGCTCAAATCATCTAGAAATAACCCTTCTGCACTGAATTCAGCTGAACTATTTTTCTAAGATTCCTACTAAGATTAGTAAATGTTTTCTGAACACAAATCAACTCTTTGAAGAGGACTTGGTTTGTAGTCTTTAGCAGGGAGAAACCAACCAAAGATTAAAAATATCTGTTATTTATAAACCAAAGAGTATATATTCACTTCAAAATAATATGCTGTGAACCATGAGGGTTAAAAGGATTGTCATATTTCATTCATTTTTTCACTCATTTGCAAATAGTACCAGGCACTATACTATGCCCGGGTGATAGAATATTGCCTATTTTCCTAGGATTTACAATCTAGCAGGTTGTACCAAAAAGCATATAGACAATTGCAATATAGTCTTTAAATGCTCTTGTAATGTTAGATATGAGAAATTCTCAGTGTCTGTAACTTGGGCAACTTAACTTTTCTTAGGTGGAGAGGTGGAGTAAAAAGAAAGAAATCAGAGGTTTCTCTCTAGGTAATTAATATAACATGGGTTTTTTTTGTTTGTTTGTTAATTTTTTTTAAGATTTTATTTATTTATCTTTAGAGGAGAAGGGAAGGAGAGAGGGAGAGAAACATCAATGTATGGTTGCCTCTCGTGCGTCCCCCTCTAGGAACTGGCCTGCAACCCAGGCATGTGCCCTGACTGGGAATTGAACCATGATCCTTTGATTTGCAGGCCCGAGTTCAATCCACTCAGCTATACCAGCCAGGGCTAATATAACATGTTTTTTCCCTTCACATAGAAAAAAAAGTTTGCTTACCTAAATACTTTTATAAAGTAGAAGCACTAGCAGTAGCTAAGATGCTCGCAGTCAGTCCCGTGAAGAATGATCCTCCACCATCTGATAGTGCCATCCCTCTCAGACATAAGCCCTGAGGGCTAGTGGAGAACAGTTTAGGAGCAATCTCCTGGAGAATGAGCCAGCAGCAGTCAGGGCAAGGTAGTGGAAACAAGGAGGTGTTAGTGCGTCTTCACATTGCACAGAAATGGTGGCATATAAAAACCAAAGCAGAGCAATGCCTAATCCCTTGACAACCTTTTTATGTTGAAGTGGATTAAATATTCTCAGGTATAGCCCAAGTTCCCCTTCTCATAGTTTCTTATACTCAATTGATTGTTATACTCTCCTCCCCATCAGTTTAATCCCAAACCAGTGGTGTGATGGAGCCAGCTTCTGTTGGCTTGTGAGAGAGGACTGCTCATCCGTCAGCTACATTAGAAGCTTGAAATTGGCCATTGTGGGGGGATTTACCACCATTTATTACTGTGTAAACTGGGAAATACTACAAATCAGGCCTTGTTTTCCCAAGAGTCAATGAAACATTTACCAGCACACCACTGAGTTAGAAGCTTCTGAAGTTTAACATGTACACTAAAAATAGCATACCAAGAAAAATTTCACTTGGCCTATGCTGTTTCCACTGTACCAGCTCAAATCCATGAAAAGTAGTGGATTGACTAGAACCGAAAAGAACATAATGGACTGTGAGCCCCAAAAGAATGGAGAGGGTAATGAATATACAAAAATAGGACACATGTAAATATCAACTGTCTTTGTTAGATAGTGACCAGAATAGTAAAGAGGCCCTTAATTATGTGCTGTTAGGAATGATACAATAACTAAGACCACTTAGTCAGAAAAAAACAAAATTGCATTCGCTCTATATGTTTTTGAATAGAAATAATAAGACTAACTAGAAAGAAAGAAAGAGAGAAATATTGGAGTTCATTACAAAAACAATCTGTAAATAAAATTAGTAACAATAAAAATTGGCCAAAAATGGAGCAAATTTCTTTCTGAGGACATTCGCTTAATGTTACTTGACTTGTTTATTGATCCAATTATTGAGGATATATTGCGGTTCACAATTGTGTGGAGGTTCAGAGCAGTTGGCACCCAAGTTCCCACCCACCTCAAAAAGTCCACGATCTGCCGAACACTCCTGCTCCGTGGCTCCCACCCCAGCACCACCGCCTACGCAGATCGCCTCACCAGACGGGGTCCTCCAGACTGTGGGGCGCCGTGAAAAGAGTTGAGCATGCTTTGGCCGAATAATTTTAAATATTATTTACTCCAGTTACAAATTTTCTTTCTCCTTCTTCTACACTGTTTGCCCTAACTCTCCTTTCTGCTTATAGCAGATAAAACTATTTTTAGTTGCCACTAGAATGGAGGTTTGATTCTGACCACATCTAATGAAAACCTTTAGTGATCTACAGAACAAAATCTTTCAAAGCCTGTGTCACCTATCTCTCAAATAGTTAATAGTTATTGAGAAATAACTATTTCTGAGTATCTGGTTCAGTCCTTTTAGACTTTGCTACCTCGCCTGTTTTTCTAAGTAGCTCCTTCCACTTTAACTCCCAGGATAGCTGTTTGATTTACTAATCACAGACACAGACCACATAATTTGTCCATGGACAGAAGTTATGGATTTGTTTCCCCTCTATTTGTAGGTCCAGGTGGTTGTACTATTATTGACATAATGTCAATTGAGACACGTCATTATTCTCTGACTCTCCTGGCACCTTGAGAAAGGTGATGGATAATACTGCCAGGTGTACTGAGGCAGTAGTTTTATTGTGGAAAAGTTGTGTACCAAAAAACAAGGGACCTGTGTCCTGGCACTAAATTGATCCTCATGATTTTTTAATCTTAGTCTTCTTATTTCTGTGAGCTTTGCATTATATTATCTTTAGGTAAATTTCTATTTAATAATTATATTATTAAAAATATAATAACTGCATTATTAAGTGCTAATAAAGAGACAGTTCATGTCTTATTACCTTTTGTTTCTTCAACACAAACATATTGCCTGGTCCCCAGCTGAAAAGCAAATACATGTTGAATGAATGAATAAATTAATTAGTCATGTATGTAGTTGTATGGTAGACTGGCAAAAATAACCAAATACAATGTGAACAAAGCAAGTTGCAAACAGCATGTACACATGATCCCATTAAGGTATAAGGAACAAAGTGAATATTAATGTATATATGGAAAAAATTGAAGGAATTTATAAAAAACTATTGATACAATTGCAGGTATTCTAGCTTTCTGGTGTCATGTATTTATATAATTTTAAATGTTATATAACATATTTATAAGACTAAGATATTAATATATATTTAAGCTACATTATTCTATTTTTTATATTTATGTTTTTATAGGTTTTTTCCAGTCCTTAAAGAGCATCCTTACCAATCCCTTATATGTTTTGTATTTGTTGCTGACATTGGTACAATCGAGTGCCTATATTGGTATTATTACTTATGTCTTCAAATACTTAGAACAACAATATGATAAGTCTGCATCTGAAACTAACATGGTGATTGGTAAGATACATTGTTCATGTTGGCTTGATAAATAATATATACCAAGTAATTGAGTTGTGAGTGATATGATGATGGCAGTTTCATATTTTAGTAAATATAATTTCGATGTATTCTTTTGCAAATCTTATCAAATTTGTCAATCTTGTGATATCATCATAGTTTTGAATTTGAAGTGGCACCTTGTATTATTTTTGAATAGATTTTTGAAGAAAAAATTGCATGTGAATAAAATATTTAGACATGGTTTCTGTATAACTGGATCTTATCATTTAGTGCTGAGATCCAGAGACAAAGCCGTTTGTAACGTAATTATTGTATTTCCATATCTCATGGCCTTTGAATCAGGACTCAGCTATTTACAAAAAATAGAACAGTGATGTTTCCCAAAGAAAAACAATTTAAACATGTTATTGATGTCTACATAATTCAAAACTAATATCATATTGTATAGCAGTTTGTTTGTTGTTGTTGTTGTTTTGCTACAGTATTCATTTACCACAACATAGTGAGGCTTGCTCATGGAGGGATGGTCTTACATCATTCTTCCCCTACACACAGGAAAATACCGCATTCTTAAGAGCAGGACATTACCTAATACAATGCCCAGAACATTGCACAAACTTAATAAATATTTGATAAATTAAATTGAATTTATCAAGTGGTATGTGAGTAGGTCACACATAAATAAGAAAATACTAATTATGTATGATGCTCATATTGAACTTGAGATAAAAGCTTGAGCTGGAGGAGTGAAGTTTGACGCGGAGTAATTTTCCCAGCCTGAATTTTTTGTTAGAGCATTCTTCATGTTTAATAATTCTTGCAGGACAATGAAATGAAGACTTATAAGAGGGATCAAATATTTTTAACACTGTATATAAGCCTGTTTATCATCTCAAGATATATGTGTGTGTTTGAATTAATAAAAAATAAATTAATTCAAGTATTCAATTCTAAAGTACTAGGTAAATCTGGAGTGTTTTTAAGACTTAGAACTTTTCATTTTGAGGAGATGTAAAGGATTTTAGATGATAGGACAAAAGTCTCTTGTGCAGGAAGCTGATGTTTTGTTGATTTCCAGGATGAAATAGCATCTCATAGAAACCATCTGTTCAGATATACATACAAATATTCTGTCACTGACTTTTGCTTTTGGGGAAACCAAACCCTCAGCATTGGCAGGAAGAAATTATTTTTATCTCTCCCACGTGGTACACTGGTTGCTTGCATCTGTCTGGGCCTGCCATTCTTAAAAAGTAATAAGATCATGATAAATTTGGTTGGTGTACACGGTGTTTCATATGTAAAGCCATTTCAGAATATGTGTATAATTACACTTTTTCTTTTATTTCTAGGAGCTATAACCCTTCCATCTCTTGCAACTGGAATATTTACAGGAGGATATATCATTAAAAAATTCAAATTTACCTTGCTTGGAATTGCCAAATTTTTATTTTGTATCCATACTATGACCTTCATACTATACCTATTTAATTTTTCACTCTTCTGTGAAAACAGATCAGTTGCCGGTCTAACCTTGACCTATGATGGGTTTGTATATATCAATATATAGTTGTACAATGTATAAACTGTTGAATGTAAAAGACTGCAAGGGTAAAAAATCTTTTTAAAAAACTACATAGTTTGTAACAATAGTTATTATATATGGGGTGCTCACAGTAAGTGATGAGTACTTTAATCCTAATTTTATAGATTAGAAGTGCAAGGTTTAGAGGGGTACACAAATTACATGGCTAGCAATGTTAATATTTTGACTCAAATTTAGTGGGTTTCACTCCAAAATTCTTAGTCTTAATCATTATATTCTTGTATAGATCATGAGATGAATATAAATGACATTTTCTAAAAGTGACTGAACTATCTATATCTACAGTTAATTTTGATGTTGAACAATTATCTTTACAAGAAAACATTTTCTTACATTGTACTACTGAGTTCACCTTTTCTGCAAACAAATACTGCCTCTTTTCTGGCACTATCTTCATTAACGGAATTGATAAATATCCTGTATGTAAGTGCATATCAGAATCTAGAAAACCTTTCATTTTTATTATTTTTAAGTGTTGTGAATTATTTTGACTACTACAATCTCTACCCCAAATCAAGGGCAAGATTCCTGTGCATATGTATCATCTTGTAAATATAGCTAACAGCTTAAGCTTAGGAAGGTTCATATTTGGGAAGGCTCCCATTCAGGTAACAAGCAAAGATCCCTGAATCACAGTTCAGTCACCATGCTCTTTAACTGCTTATTGTGGGTTCTGAGCTTTTACACTCTAGATCTTATGAAGTAGCAATTTTAACTTGTCAAATAGTCCCATATTTTCTTACCTAAGCATCATCGTGTTATTGGAGGCTTGCCAACCTAGTCTTGCAATATCTCCTGGCTTCCTCCTAATCCTGACTGTTATTATTTCTATGCAGCATCACCTACTCTACTGTTAAATCAAAATACAGAGTACCTAGAGCATTTTACTTTAGGGGTAAAAGAACCTTAGGATCATGCAGCCCAACCCTTTTATATTCTCTTTTTTTTATTAGTTGAGACTCAGAGAAACTATGACTTGTCTGAAGTCTACAATGCCTTCAGATGGCACTATTTCACATCATTGGTTCGGGGAAGGCTTTATTTAGCCTTTAGCCAGTTCCCTGAAAACAAGTATAATAACTGTGCCATCTGTTCAAAAGAAAGCAGCTACAGTCCTGTGAAATATTTTTCAATCAGTAAAATTCTACAAAATACCTCCTTAAAAGTCAAGGAGATTTATCTGCTACATCAGTGCCTGCATGGATTTCACCGTCTGAGGAGAGCAAATGCAGGATTAGTGCATTCACCATCACTGAAATGCTGGTGACTGGGGTAGATTCTGAAAGTACGAGTTAGTGTGGAGAGTCTCAGAAGAGGGTCAGTAGGGGTCCCTGAGAGCTTATCAGAGTGTCAACAAATTTTGAAGTGTTTTTAAAATAATACCAACATAGCATTCACTTTTTCATTCTCATTTTCTCATGAATGTATAGTGGCATTTTCTAAGCCTGTGAGACAGTCAGTGAGGACGCTAGTCTGCTGGATAATGATTGTGTGCTTGTATATTCTTGTGTACTAAAGTTTTCTTAGCATGACTTTCCAATAGAGTATATATCAGCAGATACAACCTGCTTGAACAAAAACTTTGAGGGCCCCCAAACTTTTCAGTGTGATGGGCTACTGAGAACAAAAACTTTGAGAATTGGCAAATTCATTTTTTTCCAAAAAAAAATTTCTATGAGTTTGATGTCACTGTTTATGACTTACAAATGGCAGAACTGATTTTAGGAAGAGCAGCCACATTGCCAAGACTTGAGAGAAGGAATGTGAGCTTGGGAGTTTCTGATTGCAGTGTCCAGACCGCCTCATTAACCAGTGAGCTAAGCACCCCAAGTCGTATGTCCCCAGGCGGAGTTAGCTATTAGATGCTTTTTAGTAAAATTATTTATAGAATTTTGGAGTGTGGGAATCTACTCTTCTCTTTTTTCATGTAAATTAATTTCTCATTCGAAGATAATTGATCAACCCTTAATTATTATCAAGACTTTTACCAAAAACAAAAAAAAAATTAAAAAATTTATAAGCAGAAAACTAATTACACAAAAGTTCTATTTTGTAATTTTAGCAATGTTTTAAGATTATATTTTATAAATCTAATCATGTTTTACAGTAAGTCATTGT
The DNA here is from genome assembly GCA_004027735.1 of Carollia perspicillata. Classification (NCBI taxonomy): domain Eukaryota; kingdom Metazoa; phylum Chordata; class Mammalia; order Chiroptera; family Phyllostomidae; genus Carollia; species Carollia perspicillata. The sequence continues at coordinate 34,215 of PVKM010003612.1, read as the reverse complement.
AAAGTATGTTGAAGTTTTATTTTAAAAATATGTGCAATTTTTCTAGTTTCTCTCAACAGATGTTATTTTTCCTGATTTTTAAAAAAACTATCCTCAAGGATTCTGCTTTAAGCATGTTGAATTATTTTCCTATGTAGTGAAAATATAGATGATTACATTCAAATTAGTTGAATAACATTCACAGACTTATGGGACTTCACAGCGAACTAGGAGGAGACTTAGTCCAATGCCATTGCCCTGCTGCAGAGAAACTGAGTGATAGGAAATGAAGTGATGGAATCAGGAAGACCTCTTGTCTGAGTCTAACCTAACTCTTTGGTTTCTTATATTATTTGGCCTTATCTAGATCAAAAATCATGTCTGGGTAAAGAGGGAAGGTGAAAAAGTTAATAAGCCCTATAAAACTTTGCCATTTGGGCATCGTTGCTCATCAGATTTCCCTGTTGAATTAAAGGGCAACCCTTTCCCTTAGTTCTCCTCTCCTCCCCTCCCCTCCCCCCTCTCTGTCCTCTTCTGACCTCTCTTCTTCCCTTCCTTTCCTTTTCTGCTTTTTACTTTCCCTTTCCCCCTCCTCCTCCTCTTCCTTCTCTCTCTTCCTCTCTCTCTTCCTCTCTCTCTCTTTTTGATATATGTGTATCATATATTTCCAGAAATAATACAGTGGCATCTCACATAAATGTACCACGTTCTGATTGCAACTTAAACTGCAATTGTGATGAAAACCAGTGGGAACCAGTCTGTGGGAGCAATGGAATAACTTATATTTCACCTTGTCTAGCAGGGTGTAAATCTTCAAGTGGCAATAAAAAGCCTATGGTGAGTATTAGATTTTTTTTCCTCCTCTCCTTAATCAAAATCACAGATATTGATTTAACAATTACTTATCAAACTTTCTATAATTGTGGCTTCAGTAAAAAGATAAAAGAAAAAGATTTACAGTATTGTGTCATTGTGATGGTTGTGATCTTGTATAAACAAAGCCTCATATAAAATTCTGCTTGGATTTTATAAAATTTATGTAGAAATAGAACAAAATTTGACTTGGGACACAAACAGGATTTTCTGTTGCTTGAATTTTCATTGGTGGTTACTTGCATTTTTTTCTTCTTGAGTATATAAGAATATGACCTTTTAGAATTTAAATGCATTTAGGATATCTAAAAAGTTAGTGTGAGGGTGAGGGGCAGCAGGGGGAGGCTAGGGGTGGAGGGATTGAGAAAAAAGGAAAAAGGATTCATGGACATGGACAACTGTGTGGACTTTGCAGTGGGTAGGAGGGTAAAAGGGTACTAAATGGTAATGGAAGACATACAATAAAGATTAAAATGTGCAGTTACTTTAAATGGATAATTACGATGATACTTTTTTCTTCAGTGAAGTACTTATGTTATTTTTATACCCATATCACTTGGTGTTTGAATGTATAGTATTTAAATCTTATGCAGGAGTCAGTTTCTACAAATTACCATACACCACAAGATACTCTAGAAAACAGTACGTAATGGATTAGTAAAGTTTATTGCCTCGTTGACTAGCATGGCTGGCTAAAGATGTCTCGTCCTTGTTCTATGTGTCTAGTTATACTCTTGTAGAAATTACTTTTTTGAATAGCTGTAGTATTCATAGTATTATAAATACTTAGAAATAAAAAACAACCAATAAAAATAAAAAATAAAAACTCCTCATTTGATGAAAGGATATGATTTTAATTAAGTTGGATGTACTTTTTACCCTTCAGCAGTTAGGGGGAGTCCTGAGCCACCTCCTTGTCAACACTCCCTGCCTTTCCAGGAAACCTGTATGCAATTTTGCATGTAGATCCTGACAAGTTTACCTCTAGCCTCACTACACTTTTGTCTTTCAAAGAAAGTAATCCAAGCTTCGTACTCACTAGACTGTCCAACTCCAGCCTTCCAATATTCATTTCCCCAAAGCTGGCAATTCTACCCAAGATAACTTGATATTCTATTAACCTATTGCTAAGCATCTTGTACAGAAATTCCATTTACTTCTTCATTCAAAATATCTCCTTCCATGCAAATTATGGTTTTTTCCCAGTCTCTTGAGTCATTCCCAAGATTTGGGGATCAAGTAAGGTGATCTCTATTTTACCTCCCATCCACTGAATTTCTCACGAAGTAGAAGGGTCATTTCCTGGGCCCTTTTTTTCTAGAACCAACACTGGCAATATCAGCTATGACTGTTGCCTTCTACCACAGCCTTCCGCCTTTGATTTTCAAACTTTTTTCATCCTTTTCTTGTCCATAGTTCTATTAATCATATTACTGAAGGATACTGAAATTTTTTAAATAAAGCACCTAGATTTTTTTAAACTGGGCCATAAATTTGCACAAATATGGCTCAAGGACCATCTTTAAACCCCATTTAATCCATGGTCTCACTTTGCCTATTAGTGATGCCTGAGACGTGATGTTAGAATCCAGAGCTCTGGTTAGTAGGGTGACATTATCTTCTTAATATTGCCAATGACTGTACATTTGGAGACTACTGGGGAATTGTTTTACCAAATCTTTAAAAATAAATTATTCTTAACCATTCAAAATAAGATTCTTTATATATGTTTGGTTTTATTGGCCAATAGGCTTGCTACATACAGGGTTTTTCCACATTATTTCTTGTAAAAAAAATAAAGTTTGGTTATCAGATCAGTATGGCTTCAAATTTTTCCTCCATTTATCCTTCAGTAATTAGCCTTTAGCATTAATAAGTTTAAACTTCCCTTAAACTTTAGTTTAGCTTAGACTCAGAAACAATTACTGAAGCAGCCTGTCTATATATAAAGTGCCTGCCAAATTAAATCTTTGAAATCATTTGTTCCTAAGTTTTATCTTTCTGTCCTCAAACTATTAGGGTAATCTGTTAGGTTTACCTTCTCTGGTAATAATATCGTCTGTTCTCTAATCTGTCATTATGTTCTTAAACTTGGTGTTGGCTGGCCGAGGTCTGGCCCATTTTCCCCTGGACTCTGCCCCATTCCAGTGGGTGGCTCTAGTCCCAGTTTTTTGGACTCTCCCAAATTACTATATTTTCTGGATTCCCTGGGTAATCCCTCCTCAAAGAATATCCCTGATACTTAGTAGAGATTGTTAAAGAGAGTAAGTAGGTGTGTTATGGATAGTAAAAGTGAATAGGAGGGAAATAGTAAAAGAATTTACAATAATGAGAAAATTATATACAGTTTCAGACATTAATTCATTTTATTCTTAATTTTTCAAGCAGGGATGAATTAAATGTTAATGGTAAATTACATTTTGTTTTCTAGAAAAGAATCTAGTAAAGTATTTTGCCTTTCAACTAGCAAGCAACTGTATTTTTAGAATATTTTCTTTATAAACTATAAATATTTTAGCTTGAATGAATGAGACTTCTTAAATATAATCAACGATATTTATAGATAGGTCATATTATATAAATATATTCTATAATATCTCAAAAACTGTTTTGCAGGAATTTTATAACTGCAGCTGTGTGGAAGCAGCTGGTTTCCAGAGCAACATCTCAGTAAAACTGGGTACATGCCCAAAAGATGACCAGTGTACACGGAAATTTTACATGTATGTAGTCGTGCAGATCCTGAGTTCTTTCACCACGTCACTGGGAACCGCCTCGAATATCTTGCTGGTTTTTAAGTGAGTGTCACTTTTTAAAAGCTTTTTTAGGTATATGAGACTATAAGCACACTCAACAACATACATTTTGTCCACAATATATTTGGAACCCAAATTCATATTTTGTTACATTTTATTGTTCTGAGAATGCATCTTCTTACAGTTATTTTGATGCTTCAATGACATAATTAATAATAATTCACCTCTGATTCTTACATGACAAAATATAGATTTTATACTCGCTCCTCTTACTAAGAGTATTAGAACAGACTGATTGAAAATTGCCTTAATCCTTAAAGAATCTCTGTTGTGACTCTAAAAGAACTTTTAATTTTGAAAGGTTTATATCCTGATGAGCCTGTCAGAGTGAATTATCTATTGATTTATTAAAAAAAAATATTTGGGAACCAAGTTGTATGATATAAGATCTATAGTATTCCTAGGCTTTTAATCCATCCTTAGAATGCTTGTAACCTCGTCTTTCAAATACCTTCAAAGACAAGAAAAAATATGTGAACAGAATTCGTTCCTTTCTTCACTCATTAAACTAACATTTAGACCATACATGATGAAGAATATCCCATGATGATAAAAAAGATAAAATATTTATTTCCATTCAATTTAGAGTATGACAAGGAAAACTGACATAAGACAAATAAGCTTAAAAATAAATAGATAATTACAAATTGTCATTGATACTGAAATGAAGGATAAAGGATGAAATAAAGGGTGTATTTTATCCTGAAATACTCTATTTTATCCTGAAATAGTAACTCATTAAATAAATAAGGGGAAAGTAATAATTATTATCATTCAGATCTTGTCCTTCTAAAACAACTGAAAATAGAACTTTAAATAAAGTCATTTGTTTACTTGAAGGTTTTTATTCAACCCCAAAGACCAATGACTCAGAAATGTTTTACTGTTGCACTCAGTTTGGCATTTTAAAGATGCTTAATGGTTTTTTTGCCTTTATTTTATTTCAGAAATGTTCAACCTGAACTGAAATCACTCGCAGTGGGTTTCCATTCACTCACTATACGAACGCTAGGTATGATAAATAGACAAATTATAAATTCACAATATATAAATTTTCACATCCCTGCTCAAAGACTGGGTGTAATTCATTCCATTTGAAAAAAAACAGTAAAAAAAGTATTAGTTAAAATCATTTCTATTTTTGTGGTCAATGACAAATAAGAGACAAAGGAAAACTGTGAACTAAAAGAGAATTTGATTGTTAATTCTAGGTTAAGCCCATCTTCAACTAGAAAAAGGAATCATCATATTTGTTTTACACTCTTTCTAACAAGAGATAGATGGTCTGCAAAGTTTGTTCTTCCTTTCAGATTTAGGCATATTTCTTCCCATAGGCAGAGTAGAGGGCCTTCCTTTCACACTGAGGAGGGTAATGCCCCAAACAGCTGGTGGCCTGGGAATCTGGTCAGGCTGACACTGTGCACAACGACAGAAATGAACTTTTGCTGCTCCACTCCCCCCTGCCTGGTTCTCTAACTGGAGCAGTTAGATTTTATCAGAAGTGAAAAATGCAAGAGGAAGTGAGAACTAAAAGAATTGAACATTTTGGAATAAGGGAGTGTTTTCAATGAAAGCTGAGGAAATTGCCTTTTTTGTTGTTGTTATTAAAGAGTAAGGCTGTAGATGCTTGAGGTTAGAAGCCAATTTCTAAATATTCAAATGCAGTAACTAGCATACCATTTACCATTTACCTTTTAGACCACACAGATTCCTGTTAGCTTAACAACTTCCAGTTTTACTCTAGAGCATGCCTCTGTATAAGGCTTATTAACATTATATGCTAACTGCTAGGAAGTGGGAAAAGGGCACCATTCATCTAGGGGTTGGGGTAGAAGGCTGGTCATGGCCTGGAGGCAATTGCTTTTGACAAAAGGAAAGGGAAGTGGGAGGGGTCAGTCTCTGGGACCCTTGCAAGCAAAAGACAGAAGCATAACATTGTGGCCAAATTACAATGAACAAGTTGTGCAAGAAGTTTGGGGGAGGGCCACAGCTCCTCAAAGGTAAAAAGAAGAAATAGAATGGGGCTGCGAGAGGAGAAAAGAAGGTGCTGCAGGATTCCATTACAATTCCCTCCCCAGATTTTTCTTCTCTGCCTCTCTAATCTCACAGCCTCTGTCCATCCCAGCAGCTCCCTCTCTCCAGATCCAATGGAGATGCCTTACTCTTAGACTCTAGAGCATAGACGTGAGCATAGAATCTGAGTCCCAGTACTCCCTTTGTTATGCTGAAATAAGACTGAAAACAAAGGAAGTTCCTCTAGCAATACAAAATAGAAGAAAAGTAATTCTGTCTTCCTAGTTGTGAGCATCCTATTCTGATAAGTCCAATATATGACACGATGGAACCTATCTGTTTCTATGGGAAAAGTGCATGCTGACTACCAAACTTCCAATTCAAAAGCAATTGTCTTGAAACAACATATGCATAAATTTGGGAAGATCTATAGTGTATGTTAGACTGAAAATGGTATTTGGAAAACAAGCTATTTGAAATTTTAAAATTCTAGTAATGATTTAAGACCGAGTTTGTTGCCTAAAATACCTAATTAAGTTTGGTCCAAATGAGCATCTCCCTAAATTTTGGGTCAAATTACCAATGCTTAGAACTAGGAGTCAATCTCAGAGCTTATTAAAATAGCAGTAAAAGTAGGTGTGCACTTCTGCTATAAGAGGGCACTCGTGTTCCTGAAAAAAACTCACAGGTATAAAATCATAAACTGCAAATAAAAATTAGGTTAGGAACAGACCACGGGAGGCCTAATCATCATTACAATCAAAATTCAGCACCACAGACTGTGACTCGGACAGCCGAGTCCATTTCAGGAAGTGTGAAAAATACACCCCTTCAATGGAGAGAAAACGCACATTGTCGGCTCCCGTGACACCCAGAAGGTGGACGTGGAGCTCTGAGCCAAGAAAGGACAGTCTGCCAAGAGCCTAGCTTTCTGTGAGGCTTGGCCTGTGCTTCTTTGGGGAGGAAGTCCTAGTGTTGGCACTTACCTTTTAATTTTCTTAAAAATAGAGTTGAAAAATCTCCTGCCTTGGCAGCAGTTGAGGGCTTTTTCATTTCCTTGTGAAGTCATGTCTATTCCCACTCTGCCAGCTCTCTTGGCCAAAACAAAATATATTGCATGTGAACTAATATAATCTTCATATTTTACTAACAACATTCTCCTTTTCACCAATCAGGCTTAAGTTAATTGGCATTATGAGAAGGACAGAGTATACGGGCATATAAATAGTGTTCTTTTGTGTGGTGACAAGGTGAGGGCAGAAAAAAAGATGTCTGTGCTATCATATGTGGTTTGAGCTTTTCAGATGCTTTTTTAATTTTATTTTATTTTCTTGAAGATTTTATTTATTTATTTTTAGAGAGAAGGGAAGGGAGGGAGAAAGAGAGGGAGAGAAACATCAATGTGTGGTTGCCTCGCATGTGCCCCCTACTAGGAACTCGGCCCACAGCCCAGGCATGTGCCCTGACTGGGAATCGAACTGGTGACCCTTTGCTTCACAGGCCCATGCTCAATCCACTGAGCTACACCAGCCAGGGCCTTTTTTTATTTTTTATTTAATTTATTGGGGTGACATTGGTTAATTATATTATATAGGTTTCAAGTATATATTTCTATGATACGTGATCTGTATATTGCACTGTGGGCCCACCACCCACAGTTGGTTCTTCCGTCACCATATTTTTGACCCCCTTTATCCTTTGAGATTCCTGATTATTTTGATTCTTGAGTAGGATTAGGCCAAAACAATGAACAAGTCCTCCAAGCTTTTTAACCTTTACTTAACCCAAAATGTATCAACATGGAATATCACCCCATCACATTTGGAAGGTGTTCCTTGGCTTGATACCTCATCTCATGTTGCAGGAGGAATTCTAGCACCTGTATATTTTGGGGCTCTGATTGATAGAACGTGCATGAAGTGGTCCATCAACAGCCATGGGAAGCAAGGTTCTTGTAGAATATATAATTCTAAATTATATGGGTAAGTTGTCACTATTATATTTCATTAATCTATTATTCCTTTGTTGATTTTAATTCTTAAAGGATGAAATATCCTTGTCAATATAATAATGTTAATAATTATAGCTGCCATTTAATAAATTGTACCCAGTGCTATATCAGGCAATCTGATGCATCATTTTAATACTCAAAGAAACTGTAAAGGGGGAAAATTTATCATCTTTTTTCTTATGAAGAAGCTAAAATATGAATATTTAAATATGAAAAAACTAAAATTTTTAGAGAATGAATAATGTGTTCAAAAATCACACAGCTAATAACGAAGAGATCTGGGATTTCTACTTAAATCATTTTGTCTCCAAAACCTCTCCTAACAATCAACAGCAACAGTTAGGTTCAATGGCCTCTAGCTTCTCTCAGAAGATGCCAAATGACCAGCTGGGGCCCTAGTCGTAGGTCAGTGGGGAACAAAAAGGAAAGAATCATATCTATACTATTCTTTTCGTAAGGAAACAAGCAGGTAGCCATCTAGAAAAAAATCGTGGCAATAATACCTTAACTTTAAATAAAAATTAACTGCCAATTAATCAAATACATAAATTTAAAATTTGAAAATAGAAGTATTAGAAGAAATGGTGATAGAAATTATTTTAATTCTAGGAAGCAGGAACATGATTCTAAGTGCAACCCCAAACTCCCAAAACCATAGTAGAAAAAAATAAAATATTTTAAAAATTCTGTATCACAAAACTTATCTTAAGCAAAGTTTGAAGACAAAAGATAAAATTGTTTGTTATTCACAACGCAGACACAAGGCAAGTGTCCTAAAGAGCTCTTTATACAGAGTTCTTAAAATCTGAAGATAGACACACCAAATGCAGGCAGTGGTGTGCAACAGCAGGAGCTCTCATTGCTTGCTGGTGGGAAGGCAAAACGGTACAGCCAGTGTAGAAAACAGTGGGACAGTTTCTTACAAAGTGAAACAGAGGCTTACCATATAATCAAGTAATGGTGCTCCTAATTATTTACCCAGATGAGCTGGGAACCTATATACACACAAAAACCTGCACATGTGTATCTGTAGCAGCTTTATTCATAATTGCCAAAAGATGGAAGCAACCAAGGTGTCCTTCAGTGGGTAAATAAATAAACTGGGGTGTATTCATACAGCAGAATATTATTAAAAATAAAAAGAATGGATTTTGTTCATCAGTTTATGTTGTTCATTAGATTCCACATATAAGTGAGACAATATGGTATTTCTCTTTCACTGACCAGCTTATTTCCTTAGCATAATACTCTCCAGGTCCATCCATGCTATTGCAAAAGGTAAGATTTCCTTCCTATTTATTGCCATGTAGTATTCCATTGTGTAAAGGTACCATAGCTTTTTTATCCACTCATCTACTGATAGGTACTTGGGCTGTTTCTTGATCTTGGCTATTGTAAATAATGCTTTTATGAACATAGTGTTGATATAGTCTTTTGAATCAGTGTCATGGTTTTCTTAGGATATGTTCCCGAAAGTGGAATCCCTGGGTCAAAAAGCACATCCATTTTTAATTTTTTGAGGAAACTCCACACTGCTTTCCACAGTGACTGACAGCATCAGAGGGGATGGGGCAGGTTCTGGATGAAAGAAGGTGACGGGATTAGCCAAAGAACATATATGTATGACCCATAACCACAGACAACAGTATGGTGATGGCCTAAGCAAAGGGGTGCCCAGGGGTGTCAAGGGGTGGAAGAGAGCAAAGGAGAAGATATGGAGACATCCGTAATAGCGTAAACAATAAAAATAAAGTATAAAAAAATAAAATGTGAAGGGAAAAAATGAAATGAGCTATCGAGCTAAAAAAAAAAAGACAGACACTGAAATGCATATCGAAGTAAAAGAAGGCCATCTGAGAAAGCTATGTACTTTATAATTCTAACCATATGATCTTTCCTAAAGTCTGCACCATTCTGTCAAGCTGGAAATGGCTAACCCTCTTTACAACTCTAGGAACTTTGGAGCTCGCTCACAGCCCTCGTCACTTCTCCTTCGGCCAGCTGGCTTCTTTGCCTAAAGTACTTTGGAAAGTAATTGCTTAAAAAGAGCTGTGCATTCACCAATGAATACGCAACCAAAAGTTAAATTGTTACCTCATGATTTTTTGGATTTATTATTTGGAGATAACCAGATAATTGTTCATTGATTTTATCTAGCACAGACATATAATATCAACAATTCCTAATCCAAGAAATAGACATGCATATTGACATCAATCCTAAACTTAAACAAAACTCATTCAAATTTTCTCAGTAACAGTCACATAACAAGAAACTCATTAATTTTTCTTGATAGCAGTGGAATATTTGAAAGGCTTAATATTAGCATAGTACTACTGGATATAACCCAAGCATGAAGCAAATATACTTAAAGACTTTTAAAATATTGCTGTCATCATATTTGGTACACCACAAGATCCTACTGAAATTTTGATCAACTTAAGTTTAAAAAGGTCAAAATTATATAATTAACTAATGTCATTCACCTTCAATTAAACCTTAATTGTTCAAAAAATTTCTTTGCGCAAAGCTCGTCATCATTTAGTTACCACTGTCACGAAGCCAGTGAGTGCTCCCTGATGTACGAGGTCAGTGATCACCCATCTTTCTTGCTCATTATAATCTCCTGAGCAGCTTTAAAAAATAGTAATTTCTGTGTCCCACCTCTAGACATTTTGATTTAATTGGTCACGGGGTGTGGTCTGGGCACAGTAGTTTTTAAATCTCTTCAGGTGATTTTCATGTGCAGCCGAAGTTGAGACTCACAGGAATAGACCACGTGTCCTAGGTCACTTTGAAATATTCCCAGTAGGCCGCGCTGCAGAGCATTCTGCACTTCTTAAGTCTAAAAGGTAAATGTTGGCTCCTGGTTCGATCTAAACAGTTTCAATTTTATTGTCTCACAGTCAGTTCATTTATTTTATAATCTGTCACATTATATATAAAATCTGGCTTTGAGAAAGATAAACATTCCAAATATACTTACCCGTATTTTTCGGACTATAAGACGCACTCCCCTCCTATTCCCCACCCCCCCCACTGCCCAATTTGGGAGGAATAATGGTTGTAAATGCTGCTGTTGAGTTCTGTTTACATTTACATTGGTGAAATATTATGTTATTTATGCTATTAAGTATTTTACCACATTTTTTGCTTCAAAAATTATTTTCCTATTTTCCTCCTCTAAAACCTAGGTGAGTCTTATGGTCTGAAAAAAATGGTATTTTATAGAAAGCACTTGGGTAGATCATTAACTACTCTTAGTTTCTGCGGCTTAATATTCTTTGTAAAATAATCAATAATTCTTTGTGCTCCAATAAAAAAATCACTAGAATTTCTACTTTAATATTTTCATGCATAATTTCAAACATCATTTTTTTTCTTTTTTTCTTTTGAGGTCTTCTGCCTACTGGAGAGAAGAATTGTAAATTGTTTCACATGATTTAAAATAAAAATTGACCTTTTCTGTTCACAGATATACCTTCTTTGGCTTGGTTGGATGCTTCAAATTTGCAACAATTATTTTGTATATTGTATTAATTTATGCTATGAAAAAATCTATCAAAGAAAAGATACCAAAGCATCAGAAAACAGAAGAAAAGCTGAGAATGAAGTGAACTTAGAATTCCTGAATAATGATGGACATTCCATACCTTTTGCCAGAGCAGGCAGTGAACCCTACATGTAAAAGGAGAGAAAAAAAAGCCTTCTGTTGCTGTGTTTCAACCAATGCTGTATTAATTCAATAGGATGTTATTTTTGAGCATTTTCTGGTCGTTTTACTGATTAGGCCCACACTCGTTACACATGATGGGATAATGAATTACCTATGAATTTATAATAATGAAACAAACTATAAATGAAAATGAATGGGAATACTCATCATTATATGACTGCATTTGTAGTTAAGATCAGAATATATGATCCATACACATTTCCACTGGGAGTAGTATGTAACAGAAGAAAATGTATTTGCTCTGGTAATGTAACTCAATAAAACCAGTGACTAGAAGAGAACAGGTAGAGGTGAAAAAATGAGAGAAAACTTATAGCATAAGTAAGGAGAAGCATAATATCTTCACAAAAAAAAAAACAGTTCGGATTGTGTCACTCAAGCCTGAAGTCTAGCACAATGGAGTATTTATGCTATCATGATGTCTGTCATTCACGTATTAAGTCATATATTTCACAGATCTTATTCGTTTATAATTCAAAACTCAGTTTTATCTAGCAACCCCAGTGCATCTTCTTCTAACTGCCCATTAAAATACTGCGGAAAATAGAGATAAACAAAATTTGCAAGCTATGATTGTCAGACAACATATTATAGAATGTGTTGTTTATTTTGGGCTTATGGAAAAGAATTAAGAAAAACTGATATTAACATGAAAAAGCAAAGCCCATTTAAAAGGTATGTCTTTCACATGGACAAAAACTAAGGGGGGTGGAAAGGGGAGGGAAGTGGGGAGGGATGGGGGGTGGACTGGGATGGGAGTAAAAGGCAGAAAACTGTACTTGAACAACAATTAAAGTAAAATAAAATAAAATAAAAGTTAATAAATAAATAAATAAATAAAAGATGTGTCTTCATCTCATCTGTCTGCTCTCTGGAAGAAGTAGAGTCTGCATCAGATAACTTATGAGCTGTTTCTAAATTACATAGTTTTTTTGTGTTTATTGGTTTGTTTATGATGCACAAAGAGACGTCTTTCACATCCCCACAAGCAGAACAAGGACACTGAAAGAGAACAAATAATAGAATATCATATTTGCTAGTGACAGCAGCATTTTTATAGTGAATGCTAGAAATCATAATGTTTATCCCAGTAGGTGATAAGAAACATATGGGGGCACGAGAATCACCTGTGAAATTTTTTAAAGGATCCAATCTTAAATCCACCCTAGAGATTCTGATTTGAAGCGCTTGTGATACAGCTTGGACATCTTTTTCAAAAAACAACCCTCTGTATAGAATCCTTGATAAAGAGATACAGAAAACCAAACTGTAGGGTAGGGGGAGATATTCCCGAGTACAGTTAAGTCACACAACTTGGCTAGGATCTAGGAACTGGCCTGGATGTTATATAATCAACCTAGCATCAGGCTGCAAACCTAAGAAGAGATTCATTAATCACACAGGCAGAGATTTCAAAAGCCACTCCGTTGCTAGCTTACTAAGTAACAAGTCTAGTGGGATCCTGTCTCAGTATGAATAAAGAGGAAAATTATGAAGCAATTTTTTAAAATACTGCAAATAAAAGCAACATCTCAAATATTTATTTATTCAACAATTATTGAGTGTCAATCATCTATCAAGAACAGTAAAACATAATAACAAACAACAACAAAGGACACTCATAAAACTTACACTTTAAAAGGAGGAAGAACATTAACAGAATTAAATGATAAAATGCTATATAATTAAAAATGATATGACTTCAAAGGATGCATTTATTTTTATAAATGTGATATATACAATTAGGGAAAAAACATTAAAATATATGCATCAAATTATTTGATCTACTTCAAAATCCATGAATCCAGAATAAATATTAATCTTTAAATCAATGGTATTTATTAAACAGGAATACAAATTTTAGGGGAAAAAAGAGGAAAAAAATCAACATATATGAATAAGAAAAGCTTGCAAAGAATCAAAATAATGCAAGAGTATAATTAAAATATATATTGGATAAGGCTAAAAGAAGACAATGACCAAAAAGAACAAAACAAATCAATGATGAACTTATATTTGAAAATCTGTGAAAATATGAAAGAAAAAACAAAGAAACAAATTGTGAAAGAAAGATGATGATTTAGAGGAAAAACTAAAGCAGCAACTAAGAAATCTTACATATTTTGAGGGAGAAATCAAATCTGTAAATGAAACATTCATCAAGTATCTGATGGATGTATACCTTCCTGCTAGAAGGGAGCCTTGAGTGTACACACTGAAGTCTCTGTACGCTTTCCCCCATTTCAATGCGGCTGGGCTTGTGACCATGGTGCTCCCTCCTCCTGAAATGCCAGGGGTTTTTTTCACTTAATGAACTCTTTTCACCTTTGAGATCTAAGCTCAGCCACATTTCTTCAATGTCTCTGATTTCTTACTACTTAAAAATCTTCCAATTATATTTGTGGCAACTTAGCACTTATCCAAATGGTAATTTTACATTTACTTATGTTTATTTGATAACCACCTGTCTCCTCCACTGGTCATCAACTCCAGAAAGGCAGAAACTGAACTCATTTTACCTACGTATTTCATTCCCAACATAGAGCTTGGGGCCTGACACACTTGGTGCCTTACCAATTATTTTTAAATGAGTGAATGAATAATTAAATTTCAAAGTGTTAGTCACTTAAAGTATGCACTCTATAAATAAAACTCAGAACAGCATGCAAGAATAAAAATAGCTGCACTAAAATCATTGGATGGGGGAGTGGTGGCTTCCGATATTCTGAAGACTTTCTTCAATATTTTAAAACAAACACATAAATTTTAAAATGTCAAAGAGTATATTTTGACTGCCATACAGGCTAAGCACAGGAGATAAAAATATTTGTGAAATAGAATCTTTGCCATTTGGAAGCCCACAAATGAGCTAGAGAAATAGGCCTGTAAACATATGATAATATACACTGTCATGAATACTGTAATAGAATAAAAATGTTCGTCTCTTATTCACAGGAACCATGCTAATCTCTTTTTTTTTTTATTTCAACATATGTATTTCTGGAGATTTTACTGAAACAAAATGATTGAAAATTAATCATTACAAATTTGGCAGTGGCCATTGTCACTTTCCTCTGTGTGACTTCTACCTTTCCTAAACTACACTGTGCTTACCACCTGGAGCTCAAGGGTCAACCTGATGAGATGATTACAACACAAGCAGTACAGCTGTAACAGGGTGCAGCCAAGAGGGAGGCCCCAAATTGGCATGTGTAATGGGGTCCAGAACTCAGGGTGTTCAGGAAATATTAGAGAAAAAAATATATATATGATGTCCTCACCTCCACCAGTCTGAGCTGGGGGATGGGCCACATGGAACAGGACCATTGAGAGTTGTTTTGCATAGCAACAGCTTTGCAACTAACTTCTGGCATAGTCATTTAACTTATAGATAAGTTAAATGGCTTAACTGGTTTTATAGATATGTTAAACAGCTGTGGCCATGCTTTGAGGCAAGGGGATGTGAGTGACGTCAGCCCAGGAAATAACTGGAAAGCAACTTCCCCTGGTTACAAGGCCTGAAAGACAGCTTGGAGATGACAGGTTCCATGCCATGGGGCCAGGCCCGCCCAGACTTGCTATGGCAGCGCAGTAAAGCTGGAAGGATACAGGAATGCTGGCAGGTGTAACTGACTGTGGGAGGAGTCGGAAACGGGGCTGCAGTGGAGGATTGGCACAGGGATTTAGACCCAGATGTGGCAGCCATGACAAATATCACCACACGGCTCTGGGGTGCTCCCTTTTGCCATGTGGCTTAGGCAGCAGGAGAGACTTTACCTGGAAGAAAAGGGGTGAAAGGACTCTTGCTGGTGGGCCATGAGAAGGTACCACATGGCTTTGGATTAACTGGAAATTGTGGTGGCAACACAGCTGATGGTGTTGAGAGCCTGAATCATGGACTTCTACTTCTTGTCCTGAGGTACGGTACCCTGGACTGGGCAAAGCGGAGAAGGACTGTGTATGTTTGTGGCTATTCTAAAGGACTTTAGTATTTTAATGAAGACATTAAGTCATTACTCCAATAATTCTTTTCCTTTTCACCAATCACTGGCATTGAGAAATGTCTTTCCTCTGGCGGCGGGCAAAGCAAACATATTATGGGGAGGGAACCCCTGGAGAAAAAGGGGGTTCCTTTTGGTAATAATATATCGTTCACCACCCCCAGGGTCTGTTCGGTAACACCACTTCAGCAACACCATAGAGCATTCCTGACTGTTAACCCACAGACTCACCTCTCACCCCCACCAGCCTCTGCTGATAAACTTGCTACCAAGTTCCACCATTAGAAGCTCCTCCCTTTGAAATTATATATATGATGTAGCATGTCACAGTGTAAGATTCCAATCATTTTTAACAAGTAGCCTTTTGATAGGAGTAGAAATGAAGAGAACATCAGGATATTTGGAGAGCAGGAGAAAAGGCAACAAAGAACAGATAATAAACGTCAAAACTTTTTTGGTCTATTCACCATGTTTTAGGTGCCTGATATTCCAATAATGATCCTATACATTTGAACCTTTATCCAAAAAAATGAGTTTTTTTTAACCACAGTTTTTGAAAGGTCTTATTTGTTTAATAACGATGGCTAATAATCTGTTTCATATCCAGAATTTGGTTCTGATGATTATTTTCCCAGACTGTTTTTATGCCTCTTTATGTCTCATAATATTTTGTTGAAGAACATACTGGAGTATAGGGCAATCGACACTGAGATAAATACTTTTTATACATGGAGATGAGTGCCATCTTCCCTTCTGCTAGGCCTATAGTGTGAGGTTTGTAGCAGGAGTAGTAGGGCTGGGTTTGGAGTTTGTTGTTGCTCTGGTTACCCTCTGTGCACCCAGGCCTTCAAATTCTTCTGCAGACCTTGTATTTAGGGTTTGCTCCCTATGTGAATTTGGTCTTCCTTCCACACTGTTACCCAGAAATAACTCGCTAGCAGCTCTCCCAACTAAACGCAAGTTACCATTACCAAGGCAGAGAAAGCTGGTGGCCGAGGGGGACTTACTGACTTAAATGGCATTGGGTGGCTTCTGCCCCAAGTAACTCAAGATTCAAATCCTGTTGTCTCCAAATTTCCAATTAGCTGTTTGCCCAATAACCCTGTTTCACTGATGGGTTCCAGAAAATTTGTAACTTGCATTTTATCCAGCTTTTTCTTATTATAAGGGTGTGGGTGCAACGCTTTTCTACTCCATGTGTCTGAGCTGAAATTGAAGTCACACTCTGACTCCTTTAGTGTAAAGAAAATAGTATTCCAATTAACTTTATGAATTTTTTAAGACCCTTTGAATTATTTGAGAGTACCTCTCTTTCTTTCTGTCACCTGATGCTAGTCAATAGTTCTCCACTAACTAGTAAATTATCTATTTTGGCAAACAAATCTATCATTCTGAAATATAACTTTCCTAAAACAACCTATTCCATAGGCCTAATTCATCGGGCAAGGTTTTTATTTTGTTCCTCTTGAGTTCCTTCTATCTTCTCAGTTGATTTTTTTAACACTGGAAGTTTTTAAAATATACACAGTCTGGCACAAAGAACAGCCCTCCCCCCCCCTTTTTTTTTTACAAAATCATAAGCATGTAATTCTGTAACATAACAAAATCACACTCAAGCACACCATATAACATTTTAGGTGAAATATTTAAATTATAACTATAAATTATTATTCCCACACTATTACCCTACGAACCACACTAAAGCAGGTGTTACTTCTACCAGACCCTGTAATAGGTCTCGTTTTGTTAACTCTAGGTTTTTTACCCAAAGCTTTATCCTTAGTGCCTGTGCACGAAGAGTTCTAGTGATGCTCTCTTAGCAATATGTCTTATATTCTTATGATCTTTTCACTAATATGAACTCCTAAAGAGCTCATAAAGAAAATAACAAATAATGCCATTAAGAAGGAAGGTGTCACTTATAATCCCACATATACTGAGCAATATTTGTCCATAGCACTTACCACCCTCAACACCATAAAGATTTTTTTGTGTTTCCTCTATTTCCACTGATGTATACCAAATTCCTAAATCAAGGTCACAAGGATCAGGCTCATCACAAGCATTCAAAAATATATGTTGAAAAGTGCACTTTAAATTCAGTGTAAATAAATTTAATAAAAAATGATAGAGATGGAAGAAAAGGTATAATCTTACAAATACATCTGATATTTGGAATGACCACAAGCGGCAAACTTGTTGGAAATTATTAGGTGTATACTGTACTAGTCTGCAAGTAATTTTCATCCCAGGTCTTAAGAAAAATACAGGATTATGAAAAGATAAAGGTTTCCCACCTCATATTAATACACCTAAATATCTTTTCCCCTATATTAGCTATTCTAAGGAAGTGAGTACAGTATACCATTACTGATGGGAAAAATCAATCTCTCTCTCTCTCTCACTTCCCTTCCCCACCCACACCCTCCCTCCTTCATGTAACTTGTATTGCTGTCATTTCATTCAGTTATCAAAAATAATATTGGTGAAGGAGAATACTTTTTTTTTAATTTATACAGCTTGAGATGTAAAAGCCAAAATCTTGTCTATGTCCACATTTAAAAAGTACTGCAATTTTGTTGAAGATTTCACTGAACCTACAGATAAATTTTGGGAGAGCTGACATCCTTACAATATTAAATCTTTGCATCAGTAAACATGATATAGATCTCATTTTCTCTGCACTGTATTGTAGTTTTGGAGGTATGTTATATGATTTATTGCTAGGATTTCAATGTGTTTTTTGTGTGTGTGCTGTGCTAAATATTTGGTTAGCCAAAAAGTCTGTTTAGTTTCTTCCATAAAATAAAAGACACATTTTTCACTTTCACCGATAACTTTATTGATTTGGATATTTTGAGAATCTCCATTATCTCCTGCATGGTATAACACTGACTGCTCTCAATGTCCCGATTTGATCACTGTCAACTTCAAGTGGTTTATCCAACTGGGGAGCATCGTCCAGCAAGAAATCTCCAACATGAAACTTCACAGACCACTTCTGACACATTTGATCAGTCCCAGCACCTTCTCCACACAATGCACTCATCTTCTTTTGCCTTTCAGTCGCACTTTTACCTTTCTTGAAATAAGAAAGCATAATATGCCAGAAATGTTGCGTATTTTCTTCCATCTTAAGTATTAAAATGACTACACAAAAATTCACCAATTTTGATAAGTTTTTTAATGCACGCTGACTTGACAGCTGTCACAATAAAAATCTAACAAAATTGTTTCAAATGAAGTTAAAGACAACTAAGCACTACTAGAGCCATCTTACAGAAAAAAAAAAACAATGAACTTATTGGCCAAACCAATAGTATGCCTTGCTAATATAATTACCTAAGTTTTATTGATATATAAAAAACTACATTTGATTTTGTGCACTCCCCTTATAGACAGTGAACTTTGTTAAAATTCACTAATTGTGATAGTTCATTTGTAGTAACTTTTGGATTTTCTACATACAGAACATGTCCCTGATAGTTTTATCCTTCTTCTTTTCTTATCCTTACAAATTTTAGTTGTTCGTTTTCCCCCATTTCCCTGGCTAGGACACAACAGTAAATAGAAACAGTCACAGAAGGCATTATCTTCTCACACCCAACATTGGCAGGAAAGCTTTAATATTTCCTGTTTAAATATAACATTGGCAGTAAGGGTTTTAAAATTATTATTATGTCTTGAAGTATATCACATAGAATTTATGGTGATTATTTTTCTGATTCTAAGTAAATATTCACTTTTAACCTCATTCAAATCATAATTTTGAATTCTTTTTCCTTATATAAGCCCTTCTCTCAAATTTCATAGGCTTAAAACCCACAAAACTTAGCCCAGCCCCGCCAGGGCAGCGCCAGGGCCAGGACGAGCTCCCGCCTCCTCCGGTGCTGTCCTTCAGCCCCATGCTTCTTGACTCTTGGTTGCAAGATGCTCCTTGCCATTTTTCAAGGCCAGATACCCACAGTTCAGGTAGGAAGAAGTTAAAGGGCAAAACACCTTCATAGAAAGCTTTCTTTCTATTTTAGAAAGAAATCCCTTCCCAATTATCAAGCCTCCACCAATATCTCGTGGATCAAAGCTGTAATCGCTGTAACATAGCCAGCAGCAAAGGAGATCTTCTTACGTTTGTTTCTACTATCCTGTCCATCAGGACGAGATATTTTTCTTTCATTTCATCAATCCAGAGTCCTCACTTCCCACCAAGCCCTGAATGAGAGGCTTAGGCCAAGAATTGTGATGACTTGGTGAGTCACCATATATCCACAATGTTTATAGTTACCTTGTACCATTATTTGCTGTTCTGTTTTCTGTGTCTATTTATTCACTGTAACAAAATGACACCAACTCAAATTCTACTTGAATTCCACAGCGTACAACTTAGTTACTACCTGCCTCACAGCAACACACATATTCTTTAGAAACAAGTACAGAAATGAAAAAATAATTGTTCAGTAAACACCATTGGGGAGTGTCAACAATTCATAATTGGAGGACTCAGTTTCAATCCTTTTGGTAATTCTTACTTTTTATTATTTTTGCTGATGTGTTATTTTTATGAAATATTATTTTAATCATGTTTTGTATACACAGGAAAAGTCAGAGTACAAAATGAACTGAAATGAAAGATACATATAATGTTCTTTTTTCCTTCTCAAGATAACTTAGTATCACAAAGGCAACTACTTTTTGTTCTACTATTCTATTTTTTTCAATTTCAGTTAACATTCAATATTATTTTGTATTAGTTTCAGGTATACAGTTAGACAATCATATACTTTACAAAGTGTCACCCCCGATATTTCCAGTACCCATTTGGCACCATACACAGTTATTACAATGTCATTGACTATATTTCCTATGCTGTTCTTTATATCCTCATAACTATTTTGTAACTACCAATTTGTCCTTCTTAATCCCTTCACCTTGTTCTCACTGTCCCTCAAACTTCCTCCATTCTGGTAACCATCAGTTTGTTCTCTGTATCTATGAGTCTGTTTCAATTTTGATTGTTTATTTTGTTCTTTAGATTCTGCATATAAGTGAAATCATACGATATGTGTCTTTCTCTGCCTGATTTATTTCACTTCACATAACACCTTCTAAGTCCATCCATGCTGTTGCAAATTGTAAGATTTTGCTCTTTTTTATGGCCAAATAATATTCCTTCGTGTATATGTACCACTTTGTTTTTTATCCACTCGTCTACTGATAGGCCCTCAGTTTGCTTCCATATACTCACTATCATAAATGAGGCTGCGATGAAGATAAGGGTGCATATATTCTTTTAAATTAGTATTTTGGGTTTCTTTGGATATATACCCAGAACTGGAATCACTGGGTCATAAGGTATCTCCATTTTTAGTTTTTTGAGGAATCTCTGCACTGTTTTCCATAGTGGCTGCACGAATCGGCATTCCTGCCACCAGTGCACAAGGGCTTCCTCTTTCTCCACATCCTCACGAGCACTTGTTGTTGATTTATTGCACTTCTCTGATGCTTAGTGACGTTGAGCACCTTTTCATATGTCTGTTGGCCATCTGTATGTCCTCTTTGGAGAAGTGTCTGTTCAGGTCCTCTGCCCTTTTTGTAATTGGATTGTTTGGGGGGTGGTTAGTGTTGAGTTCTATGAATTCCTTATAAGTTTTGGATATTAACCCCTTATCCAGTGTATCACTGGCAAGTAGGGTTTCACATTCAGTAGGTTGTCTTTTTATTTTGTCAATAGTTTCCTGTGCTGTGCAAAAGCTTTTCAGTTTGATGTAGTCCCATTTGTTTTTTGTTTTGTTTTGCTTTCCTTGTCTGAAGAGATATGTCAGAAAAAAAGTTATTGCTAAGAGAAATGCCTGAAATTTTACTGAGGCAACCACTCTTGAGCAATTCAAATAATATGTTTATGCCAATATTTTCTTAATTGATCAAGTTTGGTGTGTATTTTAACTTTATGCTATACCATATGAAGAATGCTTATTCCCTCTTTCCCTTTACATTTCTTTTCCCAATTTCTGTGTTTTTTGAAGTTCTGATTTTTAAGGACCTATAAATACAAGTTACATTTAGAATTATAAATAATATATTAAACTATCTCTAATTCCATTAAGTTAGACTCCCCACAACATTAAACAAGAAAATTAGCGACCCTAGACTACCAACCACCTATTTTTCTCTGGTTTCTCTTCTCTACTGTCTGCTATGCCATTACCTCTGCTTTGTCATAAGGGAGAGCAAGTGACCAGAACAAGAGCTGGTCTTCCAAGGCCTCATGAACTCAACAACAGAAGTCATGAGCAGTTAACAAAGCATTCCAACACTCACTGTTGCTGATCTTTTTTCTTCCACCAATAAGGGTCAAGAGAGAACCCTATGCTTTCAAGTAAAATGCCATCTCTCTGAGTGGAGGACAAGAGTGAGCCCACAGAACTGGGTCCAAAACTTTGTCTCTGCAGGCCTATTATCCTCCACGGAGAGTGTGCAAGTCGGTGGGTGCACTTCACACAGAGCAAGACTCAGCATTCTCTGATCACTTTGTCAATAGAAGTCAAGACACAGCCACTGATACTCAAGTAAGACTCTGCTTCTCCCGTTTGCCTCTACAACAAGGGTCATAAAGGGGCCCAGTCATCACCCCTCCTAATTTTGATCCTCACCAACATGATCGGCCTTGGAATCTGTCAGAACTAATTATGTCAGTCACTCCGAAAGCTTCAGAATTCCAAGTTATCTCTCATTCCCTTTCTTCTAATTTTCCTATCTAATTTCCCCACTTACCCACCTTTTCCTCTCAGACTCCATCTCCTAAATTTGCTCTCTTTCAATTTGTCCTCTGGCACTTAGAGCCCTGCATCCCCACAACCACCTATACCTTTCAACCATGAATAAGTCTTCTCTCCACCACTGTACCCTAACAAAAATCTGGGTTTCTTCTGAGGACACTGCTTACTTTTTATGTGGTGTCTGTTTACCTTTTCTCACAGCTTGGGATATTTATTTGTAAGTCCTTGCTCCTCTTTTAGCGTCCAGACCACTTTCTCCACTTCCTCCACGTCCTCCTCCCCTCTAGGACAAGCAGTTCCCAATCTAACGTCATCAGGCCATAACACTCATCTGGACCTCACTGCTCCAGTCATACCTACCCTGAGTTATACTCTTCATTTTCAATGGTTTTAGCTGCTCTCTCATGTTTCAACATTGTCTCTGTCTTGAATCATGCTTATTTTTAATATACCCAGAGTTGAAGTCTCAAATTTCACAACCCCAAAAATTAACTCTTAATTCTTCCCCCAAACCTTTTTCTACTCAGTCTTTCTCATCTGAGTTGCTTTTTTTTTCATATTGTACGTCTAAAATCATGTTGGTTTGGAAAATATCTGTACACAGTCCTTCAAGTAACTGGCCTATATTCTGTCCAGCTACGAACTTGTATTTTTTCCAACCTACATTGCAGGCTCCTTCCAGGTACATTCTGAATTACGGCCTCTTCCAGTCTGTTCTGTACCATTCCTTTTATATTCCACATAAATAACCATAATATATTGACACTCACTTCTCCCATTCTTCCTTTCTGTATTCTCCTCACTATTAGGGATTTATATGATTTTTATACATTGACTACAGTTTCAATGGGATAAAGAAAAAGGAGGAAGATAAAGTAGTAGGTAAATATGGCTGTTCATTCTACTGTCTTAAACCCAAAACTCTGCCTTCTCCAAAAGGCTCTTGTATTGTATCCAGAAGTTATAGAATAATACTGTGAGTAGGTTCAGTAGTTTATTTGTTTGTTTGTTTGATAAAGTAGATTTAGTTTCAGATGTGTACCTTGAATTTTATTAACTTCGGTTTCATAGCAGAAGCTATTTTTTAAAAGCTTCATTCTCTAACACAGTTTATGGAGAACTCGTGCTTGCGTGTTAACCCCGGGCACCGTCAGTGGTGGCAACAGTGACCTCGGAGACCTCCTGACCCGGGGGAGTGCTCCCTTCCCCATGTCTGCACGACGAGCAGCCTGTAAGGCCCAGTGTTTTTCTAATATCACCCTTTCCTTCTGTGGCTCAGACACGTGTTTTAAAGCGAGTCTCCTGGTTTGAATTGCTGAAAAAAAATTCCAACAATCTTTGCCACATAATTTTTAATAACCTGATTCAGTTTGGCAGTACTCTGACCAAAATGAACAAATACATGACAAATAATAAAGCAAGGAATGAACTGAAATCATATGATGGCACATTGATGAGTAATCTATTTTCAAAGAGTCACATATGGAAGGAATAGGAGGAGTTCAAGAACAATTTCTAAATAAAACAAGCAGACATAGGCTTCCTTTACTTGGAAGTAATATAGATAAAATACCTAAATATTCACATAAACAGGATGAGAATGTCGGTCTCTAAATAACCCTAATATCAAAGCAGAAATTTAATAGAATAGATTTTCATAACAGGAAATTTTTAGAATCGTTTGGAAAAGGAGATGTCAGAAATATACATAAGTTAAAAGAGAAATTGCTGTTACGACATACAAATAAAGCTGGCTTTAATAGCCTGTTTTGAGGGTTGTAAATGTCCATCCAAGGAAAACTGCAAGTGCCATTAGTGTGTCCGAAATACCATCAGAGAACATGTTTTCATCTTCAGTACAAAAATCTTTCTTGAGGTTCTTAGAGACAAGGAAAAGTTAGCTGCAGTACCTCTAATGATTTGAAAAGCAATTAAGTTATAGTGTGCACTCCAACTGTGGGAAACACGATATAATAAGGCATTACAGTTTAGTTTTCAATTCCTCATTATTCAAAACTTTGGAAATTTGGTCCATTTCTTGGCACTCATTTTCCTTCCCTGGAATCTTTGCCTCTACAGGCACAGTTCCTGAAGAGGCATTGTCACCAGGTAGATGATACTTCCTCAACATAATTAGGATCAAAAGGGCTGGAATAAAGCTTAATCCTCTTAGTGCTATTGGCAATCCAAGGTAGAGGTATCTATCAAAAAAAATGTTAGAACATATTAAATCTCACATAGACAGTGTGATGAGTACAAACCCGTTTTGCATATCTTTAATTATATTAGTATTTTATTGCCATAAGAACAACAGCAGCTAACTGTTTTGCATGTTGATGATACATAAACAACTTTGTGAAACTTGCTTATCGTTTGTTAAAATGGTTTTCTTTGGTGTTTTTCATCCAGGAAGTCCAGTTTCTTTTTCTTCTTTTCTAATCCATTGCTGCTATTTTTATTTTATTTATATTGACTAGACTCTTCAACTTAAATTTAATATTAACAGTGATTGCATTTTTATTCCAGGACTTAATATGAACGCTCCCAAGGAATCACTGTTGATTATCATCAGTTCACTGAAGTTTTGGAAAACTAGCCTTAAAGGCCTCGGGATCTGGTGCTTTTAGTGATGGGAATTTTGATTGATTCAGTTTGAGTAACTATAAACATGTTCATGGTTTTTACATATTATAGTAAAATTTTGGTAATATATTATTTGTTTAGAAAATTCTCATTAATATGCTTCCAAATTATCTCAAATATATAAGTAACTGTACATATATTCCCTTTTCTATTCTTAATAGTGTTTGTGTCACCTCTCTTTGTCTTTTCATATAATTGTCATTATTATATTTGAACTTTTCAAAAACACAATTTTAATTTTTTGGTTACATCTATTAATTTCTGCTTTCTACTTTCATCTTTCTACTTCTCAAATTTTCTTTTATTATGAAACATTTCAAGAATACATAAAAAAATAAACATCCTTACTCACCACTCAGGTTTTATAAATGACTAAATTTTCCTACTTTTACTGGAAATACTCACAGAGGGCGCACATCGCTTGCTTTAGTTCTTTGGTGTGTCTGTGTAGTATTCCTTCCTAACTAACACAGCAATGATCTGCAAAAGGTTGTTTTTTTTTAACTCTTTACAATGAGGTTTATATTACTACTTTCTTTGGGCTGTTGTAACAAAGCACCACAAACTTGATGGCATAAACAAACAAAAAAATTATTCTCTCACAGTTCTGGAGGCTAGAAGTCTGAACCCCAGGTGTTGGCAGGGTCAAGCTTCCTTGGAAGACCTCTTTGGAAGACCTCAGGAAAGAATCCCTCCTCTGTTCTTCCTCCCTGAGACTAGCTGCCAGCAATCCTTAGCATGCTTTGGTTTGTAGGTGCATCCCTACAATCTTTTCCCCTGTCATCACATGACATTCTCCCTGTGTGTCTTTGTTGCTGTGTCTTCTTTCTCCTTCTTAAAAGAACACCAGTGATTGGATTTAGGACCTATTATAATCCACTATGACCTCGCCTTAATTTAACTAATTCCATTAGCAAAGACCCTATATTCAAATAAAATATTCTGAGTTTATAGGTGGACATGAAATTTTGAGGAACACTACTTAACCCAGTCCTAGGATGCTCTACCCACCCTTCGAATCAAAGCATTGACTCTGGATCTAGTCTCTTAAGAAGTACTTTATTTTTCCTTCAGAAGCTAATGTCCCAGAAGCCACTGCCAGTTTCTAGGCTTAGAGTGTTCCCATCCAGACTTTGAACTCAGCTGTGTTTATTCCCTTTATGTTTCTGTTTGATTTCTTGTTCAGCAAAACAGGAAGTCCAGGATGATGTTTATTTTGTCTTTGGACCTGGATATATCCCCTTTGAAATTATAAAAATATGTAGCTTACCGAATCACCTATCAGATTGTTTTGTTGTTGTTGTTGTTTTCTTTTAAAATTTGAGTTCATTAATACTCAGTCTTTTTTTTTTAATTTATTTATTTATCTTTAGAGAGGAAGGGAAGGAGAGAGAGAGAGAAATGTCAACGTGTGGTTGCCTCTCGTGGGTCCCCTGCTGGGTCCCTTGCTGGGTCCCCTGATTGGGAATCGAACCATGATCCTTTGGTTCACAGCCCGCGCTCAATCCACTGAGCTACACCAGCCAGGGCAATACTCAGTCTTTTAAATGTGCATATATTTAAAGTTCTAAATGCACCTTTGAGTACGGATTTAGCTTCATCCCATAAGTTTTCCTATTTTGTGTTTTCATTGACGTAGAGTTCTAGTTAATTATTTTGTTATAATTTACTCCTTTATCCATGAGTAAGTCCAAACATGTGGTGTTTGGCAATATTTTTACCATAGATTTCTCATTCTGCAACAGGGTGCAGCCAAGAGCTGGCCCCAAATAGGGATTTGGAATGGGGTCCAGAACTCAAGGTGCCTAGGAAAAATTAGAAAAATATATAGGATGTCCTCACCCCTCCCTGCCTACAGGTTTGAGTTGGGGGAAGGGACACAGGAGCAGGACCATTGAGAGCTGTTTTGCACAGTAACAGCTTTGCAGCTAACCTCTGACATGGTCATTTAACATATCTATAACCTTTCACTGGTTTCATAGATATGTTAAACAGCTGTGGCCATACTTTGAGCCAGAGGGATAGAAGTGACTTGCATCCAAAATGTAACTGGGAGGCAACTCCCCCTGGTTATAACACCTGTGTGACAGTTTGGAGATGATTGGCTCCATTCCATGGGGCCAGGCCTGCCCAGACTCACTATGGCAGCCCAGTAAAGCTGGAAGGATACAGGAATGCTGGCAGATGTAACCGATTGTAGGAGGAGTTGGAAATGCTGCTGCAGAGGAAGATTGATGCCAGCATTTAAACCCAGCCACAGCAGCCATTTAAGAGAGGACCATGTGGCTTTGGCAGAGTGGGGAGCCCCGCAGCTTTGGTGAAAGTAAAGACCACGTATGTGGCTGTGGGGTGCTCCCTTTTGCCACGTTACTTGGGAAGCAGGAGAGACTTTGCCTAGAAGAAAAGGGGTGAAAGGACTCTTGCTAGTGGGCCACGAGAAAGTGCCACATGGCTTTGGATTAACTGGAGATCATGGCGGTGACACAGCTGATGGTGCTGGGACTCTGAATCACAGATTTCTACTTCTTTTCCTGAGCCATGGTACCCCAGATTAGGGCAGAGGGAGAAGCAAGGACTGTGTGCATCTGTGGGTATCCTAAAAGACTTTAATATTTTAATGAAGACATTGGGTCACTACTTTAAGTCTGTATAGCTTTAAATAAACATTTCCTTTCCTTTTCACAAATCCCTGGCATTGAGAGACATCTTTCCTCTGGTGAAGGGCATAGCAAACCTAGTGGGGGATCCATTCAGTAATAGTATATCATACCCACCCTTGGCTCTGTTCTATAACAATTCTATTGCACAGGGGACAGAACACAGAGGTTATAAAGTATCAATACTGAGAATTTAAAAAAATTTTTCTTTGTAGCATAGTACCTGATCAATTGTTATAAATGTTTATTATAGATGTGAGAATATATATTCTGATCACTGGGTTAAAAATTGCTATGTATCTATGATATAACTGTTATGTAATTTGGTGGGCCAAATATTCTGCATCCTCACCAATTTTATGTTTACATTTCATATTCACTTTTTGGAGAAGTGTGTTGAAATTTTAATCTACAATCTACTCTGTAGATTTTTGTTGTAATTTTATAAATTTTTGTTTTATATATTTGAAGTTATGTTGCTATAGATTTACATGGGTTCATAACTATTACATATTCTTGGTAAAGTGCTTATTTTATTATTAAGTAATATCCTCTGTAACTCTATTAATCCTTTTCACTTTAAATTCTGTTTTGTCTCATAGTCATTAACATAACTATAGAAGCTTGATTTAACATATGCCTGGAATGTATTTTCTGACCTTTGTCTTCAACCTTTCTTTGTACTATAGATTTTAGTCTGTCTCTTACAAGCAACATATAGCTAGAATTTTGAAAACTCTAATGTGAAAGTCACTATCATTTAAAAAGCAAGTTCAATTGGTTACATTTATTGTGAAACCTGGCATACTTAGGCTTAGTTTTTTTAACTCATTTTGTATATTATGATTTTCCTATTTCTCATTACATTGAATTTTTAATATTTTCCCATTCTATTCATGGGAATAAGTGTAAGTGATCATACTTAATTTTGGCAAAATTTAAATTAATCGGTGTTCCTGTTCTCAAAAACTATGAAAGAGTTTTAGATTTTACCTGGATTTCAAGCTAGATGGTGAGTTTGCCACAGTTGCACGATGGTGGCAGAGGGTACAGGACTTCATGGTCAGGGACAAAGGACTTTTTTACTGACATATTTAATGTCCAGGTTTTTTACCTTAATCCCAAGTCCCAAAGGGGTGACACAGAAGGAGATGCCAGTGAACGTTGTACACACAGTGGATTTAAGTCACAGCTAAGAAATCCTGAGTTTAGGAAATTCCAAACTTTGAAATGGGTTGCAAGTAAATCTACCAATACTAGCCCCAGAAGGAGATTTTATCTTCATCATCCTGGACACTCGGCTCCAGAAGGAAACACTATCTGTATATTCCAAGGACAGGTGCTGTTCAAACATCCTTGAAAAGAGAGTCCAGAACAAAAGCCCCTGCTAATAAGCTAGGCAGAAATGCAAGGGGACCGTGGAGAATTCCCTACCCACACTATCTACCTCTTATTTCTATACTATATTAGTTTATGGTGAATTTTCCCATGAGTACACTTTATCAGCCATCCTAATTAATCTGACTGACAGAGGAAAGTATCAATTATATAATCATCTTGTCTGAAATAGCATTTAATTAAGGCTACTATCTACAGGATTCTAAGTAGCAGGATGAAGACAACCTACACTAGTAACCCTTGGGGTTTCTCAGCTATGATGCAAACCCATTGCCTGCACAGTATGTGGCTGGACCCACCTTCTCATTACCCCTGTGGCACCATGGGAAAAGGGGAACTGATGAAAACACGAATCTTAGGCTGTCCGCTCTCTTCACTGTTCTTGACAGCAAAGTCCTTGACAGCCCTCTTACTGATCAAGATTAGATCTTAGAATGTTTTAAGCAAAGCTAAACTGTTTTCTAGTAAATTAAAGATTTTTCTTACTGCCTCACTGGAACACAAAATTAAACCACATTCAGGTATCAAATGAAAGAGAACTTTTTGTTTGGGATGGTATCAAATCAATACCAGAAGGAGAAGAAAAGGAACAAGGGGGAAAAAAGGAACAAGAACTTAAAGTAGAAAGATTAACAGTGGAAGAATTTTGTTCAAAAACAGGTTAATATTTTCACATGTCTTGCTCAAAATCATATTTATATTAGCAAAAAAATAAGCCTTTAAGAGACATGAAGAATATTGTGTCAGTGAAATTTAATGAGGGAGAAGTATCAGTTTGGAGAGCAGAGGTGGATGGTGCTAGGAGGTAAGGATTCGAGCTAGTAAGATACTATAATGATGGAGCATGAAATGGGGATACTTTAAAGCAACGATTTTCTACCAGTGTGCTACAGCAGGCGTGTGCCGCAGGAGTTTTTAAAGCACGCAACACCTGAGTATTTAGTCAGGGACACTGACCTCTTTTCCCATAGATTGTCAAGTAAAAAAAAATGACAACTGCCAACACAGCAATAGCTGTCCAGTGTGAATGAATCAAAATTATACCTATTTTTGTCACGTATTATATTTTTTGCCACAGAATTTTAGTAATTAGTGCCTGTGTGCCATGAGACAAAAAAGGTCACTCTGGAGAGTAATATTATTTGGATAGGTAGTTCGTGTACCTTCAGTAATGCATTCCCTGCAACCCAGTGAGCAAATCACATTTCGAAAGGCTAGGTTGAGGAAATCATCCATACTTTACTTATCGAGTACTTTGAGGGTACTGAGGAAATACAATTGTAGTATGTAAACAAAAATGGAGATGTCGTTTCCATATCTATTCTGGAAACAAAGCAAAAAAAGTTGACTAGTCACTTGACAAAGTATTAGACATATTGGTGCCATTTTATGCAGTCTATGCTAAGAAAATAAGTCTAAAAATATTATCTTTACCTGAAGGCGGTAGAATCATATATCCTGCATGCTCCTGACTCACCACATTTAAAAGTTGGCCAGTGTAAACATGTGGAATCCATTAAAGCTCCAAAATATATAGGTGCAGGGATACCAGCTCCAATGAAAAAGAGAGAGAAAAATTCATGAACAAGGTAAAAATTAGGATACATTGTTTTGTTTGGAAGTGTTTCAATTTCCCCTATTTGTAAAAGCAACAAATTTAACAAAACCTAAATTAATACTTTAAATTTTAATTTTGAAAATAAGAAATTACTTTTATCCTTAAAGTTTCTAGATTATAAAGGATCAGTAATCTTATGGACAAATGCAACAAAAACCTATTGATGGCAAAAAACATTGAATTAATGACTAAATTTTTTTCTGTAATGTTTGGGCGAATCGTATATACATTTTACTTGAACATAGCATGTTCTGTTCATTGGGTTTTCAAGTTCAATAGATGTAAAATAAAATTAAGGTCAAACAGGACTTTTTTAAGTAAAAGAGGGAAGTTCTCTATCTCTTCTTGTACTCCATTCTCATACGAATTACAGAGCACTGTTAAAAGTGGGAGGGATATAGACATTGCATTTACTTAGTGTTTAGTAATGGTCTGATATGATGTTGGAAAAAATGACTACTCTTACCAAATACTCTCGTGGAAAATGTATGTAATCCCACACCGAGAGACTTCTGTTCAGGCTTGATACACCTAAAAAATAAATGAATAAATTAATAAAATTCAGATATTAAACTCTACATTATAATCTTGGCAAGAGATTGAGGAATAGAGATGTAAAGAGAGCTGGAAGCATAATTAAGTACTTGTCTTACCAGGGAGTAGACTTTAATACTGAGAATTTTTGAAACTGAGGAGAGAAACAAAAACATAGCTAAGAATTTCAATAATCAGGTTAACCATTTGAAAAATACAACTTTCAAAACAGAAGAAGAAAATCCAATGTATACCATGTAAAACAAGAAAAGAAGCAAAGAGAAAGTCAAATAAATAAAATACATGAAATAAAATGACAAAAAGAGCCGTATCACAATAATTACAGTAAACATAAGTAGGCTAAATTCACCAGTCTCATATTACAAAATCAGATCTAGCAAACTGTTTATGAAGTGAAATGAAAGAACTGAAGATTAAAATTAAAGGGAAGGAAAATTATATAACAGGAAAGAAAAAGAAACCTAGCACTGCAATTTTAATAAGCAACAAAATAAAATTCCTTAAAAGGAATGATGAAAAGAGAAAGAAAACTGTGTGCTGGTAGTAACAGAAGTATGGTGATCAAAGGCACAACTTCACCTACAATATCGCCTCCAAATATATAAATTTTTAAACAACATAATTATAAGGAGAAACACATCAGAGATGTTTAGAGATTTTGACAGACATCTCTCAATTGCTCATGGGTTAAGCAGACAAAAAACAATTCCAGATTTACAAAATTCAGAAAATGCAAAGATTTACTTCAATCCAAGAGATATGGAAACTGTATACCTAAAATGCAGAAGATACACATAAACCACTCAAAAATTAGTATGCGTTAGGTGCCAAAGAAAGCCTCAATATTTCTCCTCAAAACTCCACATCTTTCAGATCGTGTTCTCTGAACTTAAAAATGAAATAACAACAATAAAAATATACCTATAAAAAGTTTCCATATATATGGAAGTTATGTAACACACTAATACCTAATAAACTGATTTTAGTTTATGGATACTTATGACTAGAAGTGGAGAATGAAATGAAAATGATAAAAATAATGGAAAATGAAACAAGAGAGAAACCTTATTCCAGTCTATGACAATAAGGTGCTACGGAACTGAGAATTATGACTAACTTAACTCTGCTTCTGAGTTCCAAGAAAAGATGAAGAAAGGAGAAATAAACGCAAGCTTTGTTTGTTAGGCGTGTTGAGAATTGTTTATTAGGCACAAAGAATACCGTAACTGAAAGCACACAGGTACAATATACCAAAGCTTGAACCCTACATCCGTAATTTCCTAGTTTTAGTAAGCCTTTCACCATTTGTGTCTCGCAATAGCCAGGTAGGAGAGTTGGACATTTATTATTATGCCCACTTTTTATTTTTAAAAAAGGTGGAGCTCAGAAAGGTCCAGTGTCCTGCCTAATGCCCTGTAGATAGTAGCTGGTGAAACACAGGCTTCTGACAGCTTACTCTGCTGTCCTTACGGGTCAGACCACAGTCTGCAGTGCTAGGCAACCACTCTCTACCTACCCAAACGACCATTTGATACAGTTTACCTCAAAATATAAATGTGTCTCTTTTCGTGTTAAACAATGAGAATCTCACTGAATCAACTGTAAGAAATAAGGAAGCAAAGAAACAAAGGGAGAAGCCAACAGATGAACATTTATGGTGCTACCTTTAAAATTTCTTAAAACTCAATAATGCTTAATGCAAACTCTTAATGAATGATCGAGTAGAGAACTGGATTCTTAGATATCTCGGGCTCCAACTGGCTTTCTGTAAAAGTTGCCTTAATAAATGACCAGAAAGGAATCTAAATAAAAGAAAAACAGTAATTCGTGTACCTCAGGAGAACCATATATCCAGGAATGGCAGATAAAGAATAAATGAAGCTGCTGACGGACGACAAGATTAAAAAGTACTGGAGCATCACGGAGCAGTCGGGTCCTCTGTCACACAGCCCAAGGACTGCCGAGGAGTTTCCTGAGGTTTGAATGCAGCTGCAGTTTTGGAACACCTGACAAAAATAATATATGATCCTATTTAGAGAAGAAAAGTTTAAACACAAATCTCAAATGTTTTCTACATCACCAGTTGGATCAGGATGGAGACTGTTCATGTCTTTTATTCTCATCTCCTTTGTGGTGTCTCTCAGGATCATAACAAAAACCAAAACATAGAAGGGTCATCTCAGGAAAACTGTGTCAGTCTTTAAATACAGAGTCTGGCACAAATAACACCTCTTTTTATTATAAAATCATTTATTACAAAATCGTACGCATGTGATTCTGTAACATAACAATATCACTCAAGCACACCATATGACATTTTAGGTGAAATTAAAACTATAAATTATCACAGTCATATTATGACCCTACCAACCACCCTCGGGCAGACCTTACTTATGCCAGACCCTGTTTATGGAGTAAATTTGCAGCAACTCAGCTATCCTGAAGTCATGCTTTTTAAAAATACATACTGTTTTGCCACAATACTAAGTATGACAAACATAATTTCTTTCAGAATATTCATTTGAAATATTTAGATACTTAGGATAAATAAAGCTTTGTTTCAAATAATATAGTTTATTGAAAAACAGAGTAAAGTTAACCCTTTTTGAATTCTTATGTTTTCAGGTTTTAAAAAGAATCAAAACTTACATTTTACTTTGATCACCAGCTGCCATCTTTTGGCAAAAAAACATGCCTAACTCTATCATATAAAGCTTTCAGAATGTGAAAAACATGGAAAATATGTACATAGACACAGAAAAAAAACAATGAAACAATTAGCTGGATAATTGGGATCAAAATTGCTAACTTTATATCAATGGTAAAAATATTTCAGTCCAGATTATTTTTTAATTATCTCTGTAATAATGTCGACTGCATGAAATTCAATATTAGTGCTCAGACACCACAAAGATTTAAAACAAGCTCTAGGAAATATAAGGCAAATCAAGTGAGCCTATGAAAAAGTTTATTTTTTTCCATGAAAAATTAATTTGGCTTTAAAGAAAAGCTTTAATTGTAATTGTATCAAGTGTGGGCCCAGTTCACAGTTGGAAAATGCCAATGCAGGTCATAAACAAAATTTCTGTTGAAAAATACAAAATGCCGATAGGTCATGTTACCATTTTTAGTCCTGTTCCAA